>AWWV01014355.1:0-59100 GCA_001974805.1 Corchorus capsularis
ATACTAAACATAAAGAGAGAGGAAAGAAGAAACTCTAATTCTTGAAGTTGAATCTTGAAGAGTGATGAAGACCCAAGTTGTTTCTCCCTCTACAAGCTCTTCTTCAAGCTCCATCCATGCTCTAGATCTCCTTTCTCTCTCTAAAACTATTTACAAAGGTTATTTTTCTACCAAAAATAAAAAGATGTTGGAAAATTGGATGATGGGTCCGTTTCTCTCTCTTGTAGACAATATATACTAACCAACAAAAGCCTAAAAAACAAACAAACAAAGTATCCTTCTTCTATGTGGCTGACACGTCACATGATACTTGATAAGGTTGGTGAAATGAACAGCTGGACTCAAAGTTGATGAAGCTTGAAACGGTTGGGTTCCAACTTGAAACCCTGGGGCTTCAAAATCGAAGTTTCTGCCACTTTGAGTTGTCCTTGTAAACGCTTGAAACCTTGGGGTTTCAAAATTGAAACCTTGCTGCTCCTAGTGTGTCCTCTTTATTTGCTTTCCTTTTTATCATTTTTCTTCATTTGTTTTCCTATGAAACAATACATTCAAAGTGTGAGATATATCATGTCAATTTTCACCAAAAGTTCAACACAATTTAATTAGAATTGGCCTAAAACTAATGCTAAATAAGTGTATAAAATACACTTATCAAACTCCCCCACACTTGAACTATTGCTTGTCCTCAAGCAATGGCCATTTTGAAAACACAAAAATATATTACTTGGAGCACCTCAATCATTTCAAGACATGAATATGAATGGAATAATGTCATCTCATTAAGAATGATTAAGGACAAAGCATGTATAAGATTGACTAACCAACTCACTACATAAGGCTTGTGCAAAATCATTGTGAACAAGTGCAAGGCCTTAACACACTTCAATTTTGCTACTCACTAGCTATGGAATTATCACAAAATACAATCATCCAAGCACTAATTTCTTTCAATTCATGACTCCTTTATTGCCATTGTTAGATCATAATAAGGTACCATGCATAAACTAGGTCCTTTATTCTTTCTCTTTTTCTTTTATAAATATATATAAATATATATGTATTTATAAATAATAAGCACCCCCACACTTAGATTTTTGATCATTACCTTTTCATTTCATGGGGCTTGGTTTCCTTATGGCGTAATTGGCCTTTTTACGCGAAAGTTGATATTGGTGATACCAACCCCCGGTTACTCAACCACTTACACATTTAAGGTGCCTTACATACTCGTAATTTTGGGTCATGACTGACGCGAAGGTTGATTTTTGTGATACCGAACCCCGTGTGCTCCACTTCCCAAAAACAGCGGAGTAATTTATTAAATTCCTCTTTTTTTTACTATTATATAATTTTTTATTTATTGGACCTACAATTTACCATGCTAACATATTATGGTCAAACAATGATTGTAAAGGACTCAAAATCTCAAGAAATCCATGATTGGCGAAAAGCATTTAATGTCTAATCACCCATAGTTTCATGAGCAACTCAAGAGTCCTATACTAGAGGCCTTTGTGCAATTTGAAAATTCAAAATTTTTGAAGTCAAAAGGAGCAAATCAATCATTCAATTTTATACATGAAATGTACTTAAGCATTCCTTAGCTATCACATTATTTCACAAATATTCAAACATTTCCCAATCAAGAGCTCACAAAGAAATTTTCCAAGTAATTTCTCATCAAAGCACAAGGAAAATCAACACAAAATCGAAAAATTTTGATGATTTTTCCATAAACACTATCTTCCCCCCCACACTTAAGATCAACATTGTCCTCAATGTTGAGGCACACAATATAATAAAAGGGAAAGAAGCAATACTCCCCTGAGATGATGTCCACGAAGCACTTTGGGAGTTTGATTTTCCAAGCCATTCTTGGTATACCTAATTAAAAGGAAAGACAAGTGGAAGGAAATTAGGGCATTCAAAATAAAAAGGAAATAAAACAACAAAAATAAAACATAAAGACAATTTACTAAATTAACTAAAATTGAAAAGGACAGGACACAACCGAATTGAGAAGTTTCAATGCCATCAATTGCAAGTGTTGTCAATGCCATCGTTGTTGCCGTAATCGGTCTGTGCAAAAGTAACTTTGGGCACACAATATTGGCTTCGGCCTTCAATGGCCGTCTTGGCATGTCGCTAACTTTGCAATCTTTGGTTGCACCATTTTCATTATAAAATTTGTCCATCTTCACCCAGGTGAAGAATGGTAGGTCTTCAAAGCTCCCAAATTCAAGGAATCGCTCAATGCCCAAAAAGTCGGGATCCTCATATCCCAAGCTTTCAACAAAAGGAGAATTGCCACTATCGACCTTGGAATTGGAGTCTTCATGTGGGGGTGCTTCTTGTATGCTTGATGCGCACTCGCTCTCCCCCACACTTGCTTCTTGTGATGGAGTGTCGGATGTGATTGGTACCATGTCTTCAGTGAAACCGAGATCCATTATGATGCTTTCAAGAAATGTTGTGATGATTGACTCGGCTTCTTCTTCCTCTATCTCAACAAACTCAGTTGGAATGTAATCAAGTGTCTCAATTTTTTCCTCACTTTCCAACCTTTGCTCACTAACATGGTCGACCAAATCCAATCCCATTGATGGCGATGATTCATCCCATTCTTGCTCTTCATTTAAAGTGTTTAGCTCCACCATTTTAGACTCCGAAGATCTAATACTTGCTTGAATTGCCTCCATTGCTTGAAAATTTTCTAAAGTATTTGCCTCCAATGCTTCAAAAGCTTCTTGAAAACGTCGATTTCGCCTCTCAATAGCTTCGTCATAGCGATCAAAGCGAGCATCCAAGGCTTTCATTAAACACTCGAGGCGTGTTTCTTGACTTGGTGGAGCACATTGGAATGGTGGATCGTCCCATTGTTGGTAGCTTGGATATGGCTCATAAAATTGATTGGGCGCAAATTCTTGATTTCCATAATAATTGTATTGTGGATATTCATCCCCACCTAAATCATAAGAATAAGAACAATAGTAAGGGTCATAGGAAGAGTATCCATCATTATAATAGAATGGCTCCATAGAAATAAATAAGTAAATAAAGTGCAAGGATTAAGGAAATCAAGATTAATGCACAAATTCCTTGAGTTATGGTGTCCGAATTTTGCAAAGCTAGAAAAACAAGAAAAAGATATAAATATATACAATCAATCAGCTAGAATCAAAACAAGTAAAATTAAGCGCGTTGTCCCCGGCAACGGCGCCAAAAACTTGACAGGCTCTAGACTATCCGCAAGCGCACGGAATCGTCGTAGTGCAACCCAAGTGTCGTATCCACAAAGACAACGACTTAATTATCACTTGTGTTGATACTAGTCATTGCAAACAAGGAAATAAAATCAAAAGAATTGGTTTCAGTTTGATTAAACACTATATTAAACTAATCCTACCTAAGTGAAATTACTTAATCTAATGTAATTAACACTAGGAAATGGAAATTCACCTAGTCTAAGGGAGAAACAAATTGGTAATCCTTGAATTGAGTCAATGGGGATTGCACTAGCCTAACTATGCACTCCGTCGAGCTACACAATCGTGTCTAACCAAAAGCTTAACTATCCGTCGATATCTTAAACTATTGGAAGACCCATTAAGCACAAGCAACTATTACCCATCCAATTAATCATTGATTATGTCTAAGCAACAATCAAATGGTTTATTTCTATAATGGTCTATGGCAAAGCTTCATCCGTCGATACCTCACAATACCAACCAATATAAACACCAAGATGGCCAAACAAGGCATTTAATAGACAATAACTAGAGAAATAAATAAAACCCATAAAAATTAGTTCATCAAAAACTCAATCCAAACATCCCAAATGTTTTCCCCCAAACTAGGTTTCAATCCAATCCCTAGCTTGGGTTTTAGCTAGACATAAATATTATAGAAATAAAAGAACAAAAACTAAAATACTAAACATAAAGAGAGAGGAAAGAAGAAACTCTAATTCTTGAAGTTGAATCTTGAAGAGTGATGAAGACCCAAGTTGTTTCTCCCTCTACAAGCTCTTCTTCAAGCTCCATCCATGCTCTAGATCTCCTTTCTCTCTCTAAAACTATTTACAAAGGTTATTTTTCTACCAAAAATAAAAAGATGTTGGAAAATTGGATGATGGGTCCGTTTCTCTCTCTTCTAGACAATATATACTAACCAACAAAAGCCTAAAAAACAAACAAACAAAATATCCTTCTTCTATATGGCTGACACGTCACATGATACTTGATAAGGTTGGTGAAATGAACAGCTGGACTCAAAGTTGTTGAAGCTTGAAACGGTTGGGTTCCAACTTGAAACCCTAGGGTTTCAAAATCGAAGTTTCTGCCACTTTGAGTTGTCCTTGTAAACGCTTGAAACCTTGCTGCTCCTAGTGTGTCCTCTTTATTTGCTTTCCTTTTTATCATTTTTCTTCATTTGTTTTCCTATGAAACAATACATTCAAAGTGTGAGATATATCATGTCAATTTTCACCAAAAGTTCAACACAATTTAATTAGAATTGGCCTAAAACTAATGCTAAATAAGTGTATAAAATACACTTATCACTTCCATTGGTGGTAGCAAGTATTTTATCAGTTTCATTGATGATTTTAGTAGAAAGGCCTGGGTTTATTTTTTGAAGCATAAATTTGATGCTTGTGATGCTTTCAAGAAATTTGTGTTCTATGTTCAGAAGCAAAGTGGATATACTCTTAAAATTTTGAGAACTGATAGAGGTACTCAATATACTATATGTGATGATTTCTCGGAGAAACATGGTATTTTGCATCAGTTGACTGCTAGGTACACACCTCAACAGAATGGGGTAGCTGAAAGGAAGAATAGAACTGTCATGAATATGGTGAGATGTATGCTGCATAGTAAAAATTTACCGAAAGGTTTTTGGGCTGAGGCTATTGCTTGTGCTATTTATGTGTTGAATAGGTGTCCTACAAGGAGTGTTCTTGACAAAACTCCACAAGAAGTTTGGACTGGGAAAAAGCCTAACATTGGGCATCTTAAGGTATTTGGTTGTATTGCTTTTGTTCATGTGCCTGATGAGTTGCGAAAGAAGCTGGATGACAAAGCTGAAAAGTGTATTTTCATTGGCTACAGTCATGAGAAAAAGGGTACAAGTTGTATAATCCAAAGACGAGGAAGATTGTTGTTAGCAGGGATGTTACTTTTGATGAAGATGGTGTTTGGGATTGGTCTAATAATGGCAAGGATTCGCAACCTAAACCTGCTGTTGTTATTGATGGATTTGATATTAATCGAGAGGTGGAGCCAATACCTGTAGAAACTTCTAGCCGCCCACAAAGATTGAGGCAGCCTAATGTTCGTTTGCGAGGTTATGTGGTTGGTACTGCTTCTGATTCTTTTGATGATAGTGATGATATTGTTCATTATGCCATGTTTGTAGATTGTGATCCTTTGACATTTGAGGATGCTGCTTGTGATGATCATTGGGTGAAAGCCATGGATGATTAGATTCATGCAATTGAAAAGAATGGTACTTGGGAGCTTACTTCTCTTCCCAAGGAAAAGAAGCCAATTGGTGTTAAATGGGTGTACAAGACTAAGTACAAGCCCAATGGTGAGATAGATCGCTTTAAAGCGTGCTTGGTAGACAAGGGTTACAAGCAAAAGCCAGGTATTGATTATTTTGAAGTATTTGCGGTTGTTGCTAGACTTGATACTGTTAAAATGGTTATTTCACTTGCTGCTCAGAATAGTTGGAAAATTATGCAAATGGATGTTAAGTCTGCGTTTTTGAATGGTGTTCTTGAGGAGGAGGTTTATGTTGAACAACCTCTAGGTTATTTTAAGAAGGGGGAAGAAGACAAGATTTACAAGTTGAAAATGTCATTGTATGGATTGAAACAAGCGCCTAGAGCATGGTATACTCGCATTGATTCTTACTTTCTTGATCATGGTTTTTTTAGGTGCCCATATGAGCATACCTTGTATGTTAAATCTAACTTGCAAGGTGATATCATCATTGTGTGCTTGTATGTGGATGATTTAATTTTCACTGGCAATAATCAAAGTTGCTAGTGAGTTTCAGGGAGTCCATGATTGCTCAGTTTGTGATGACTGATATGGGTTTGATGTCTTACTTCCTTGGTATTGAGGTGAAGCAAACAGATGTTGGTATATTTATTTCGCAGAAAAAGTATGCTGGTGATGTCTTGAAGAAGTTCAAGATGGAGTCTTGTAATCCTATTTTGACTCCTATTGAAGAAAGGTTGAAACTTGTGTTAGATGGTAGTGGTGAGTTAGTTGTTGCAATTAATTACAAGTGCTTAGTTGGAAGTTTGCGGTACTTGACAGCTACAGATCAGACCAAAATTATGCATCTTTTTATGGTCATTTTCCTATGCTTTTTGGGTATTTTATGCTTGATTATGCCTTATATTTGGTATATTTGTGTTTATAGGTGCTAAAGTAAAGAAAAGTGCACAATCACCAATTTTGTACCTTTTTGGAGCCTTTTTGGATGATTATTCACACAAATATTTTCCAAGGACAATTTGGATGAAGAATGGAGCCAATATAATCGTGATTGAAGAGCTTGAAGAGTCAGTTTTATCGTCATAAGATTGATTTTCAAGAATTTCAAGCAAAGGAGCAAAGTTGAATTTCAAGGCAAGAAGACATGTCAAGAGGCGTTGAAGGACTGGAACACATGGGGCGCGAGGCAAACCAGGTGGGGCGCCAAGCTTGTCGCATGGGCGCCCAGCGCCAGTCGGGCATGCCACCCAGCCACACATGGGCACTAGCGACCTGGGGCCTAAGAGCAACGCCCTGGGCGCACAAGCCATTCACATGGGCGCCCAGGGGGAGTCGGGGCCAGCCATGCGCGCGCTAGACAGCCATCACGGTTCACTTTACCTTGAAGCTTCTCCAATTGTTTCCAAATTTGGCGACCCTTCTGTATGTTGGTCATAACTTTTGATTCAGAGTTCCGTTAAAGGCGTATGAGTAGGTGTTGGAAAGCTAACTCCGAGAGCTACAACTTTCGTGTTTCGGTTAAAGTCCAGTTCGGACGTTTTCATGGACGTAAATGCCCCTGAAGTCAGCGGACAAAAACTCTCTTGGGCCTTTCTTGCGGGATTGATCAAATTAAGCCCAAAATCTTATTTGAATTAGCTTGAAGACTTGGAGAGCAGCCCCACACGTCCTTAGGGTTTGTTTAGCTATAAATTAACCCTAAGCCACCCTCTATAAATACCCTCTTAAGTCTAAAACCCTAGACACATATCATAATATACCTTACACATCTTTTCTCTAGGTTTTGCGATTTTGAGGAGGCAGCCGCCCACCTCTTAGCTTTGTAAGTCTCTCATGGATTGCTTGCAATACAGGAGTAGCTAAACCTTTTATACTTCTTTTCCTTAGGTACTATTGATCAATGAATCTATGGTGAGACTTTTGTTCTTAATAATTTGAGCTTTTTCTGTTTGAATACGTTTCTTATCTCTATGCTTCATCTTATGTGTTCATACTTTGATTGATTTGGTGCGCAACATATCTTGAGATTTATGAATGCTATAGTTAGATTCAAGTAGCTTGAGTCAAGCTAAAGTTGGTCCAAGTAACAATTGTAATTCTAGGAGTCCTAGGTTTAATGGAATATCAAACCTTGTTGAAATCTTTAGGCCGAGATGGAAATTGATGTAGGCAAGTTTGGTATTGATTTATCATGCATGTGGAAAAGTAAATCTTAATACTTGTCCTATGATTCTTCACAGGGTGATGCTTGATTAGGAACAATAGGGATTAGTTTTAGCTAGTAGCAAGATTAATTCTCTTAGCATGTTGGAGGGTCGAGTATTCCTCTCCTATACCAATTATTCAAATGGAGTTGTTTAAGATATTAAGAGGATTACTTTGTTTCAATGAAAGTTGATGTCTACGTCTTAGGCTATATACCGATTTGGGGTAATTTATGATTCTTAATTGATTGCAATTTAAGCCAAATTTATGTTTAGTGTCTATGATCCATGATTCACTTGATAAAAATAGTTGCCTAAAGGAGAAGAAGTATGTTTTTACTCATTGATTTTCTCAAACTCTCTTTTAATTCTTTAGTTTAGATTTCTTTTAATTGTTTTCTAGTTTAATTAATCTATTTTGAAAAATCCTAAAATTCCCTTTTTAGTAAGCTTTTATTTAGTACAATTTGCCTTTGATTTGCTCTTACCTTCTCTGTGGATTCGACCCCTACTTGCCCTAGCTAGTGTTATTGGTTTGTGGGGATTTATCTTGTGATTTGATCAATGACCGATCATAATTTTGATGCCATTGCCGGGGAAGGTTTAAGTAATTGAAGGCAAATTATTACTTATGAATTTCTTACCCTTATCCTTTATATTTTTCGTTATTTTTTTTTTAATTTTTAGTTTAGTTAATTTTTCCTTACTTTTTACTTTTTTTCAAGTTACTTGTTATTGTTGGATTCTTTGTTCAAGTTCTTTCTAGGTGTTGTATGCCAAATACAAGGAGTAGTGGTACCAATGACTTAGTATTCAATTCTGAGCCTGAACGTACACTCTTTGCACTAAGGAAGGACAATTTGCCTAGAGAGCAAGGAGGAGATTCGTCAACACCAAGTTCTCAAGCTAGCTCTCCACGATCCACCACTTCTTCTTCAAGTTTGGAATCACAATCCCCAAGAGAAAACATGGCCGAAGAAAACAACAACAATAGGACTTTGAGGGAACTTGCTGCCCCAAATGTGACTACACAGCGCTTAGCAATTCAATATCCAACCAATGAAGAAAATTTTGAGATCAAGTCTAGATTCATTCAATTATTGCCAAAATTTCATGGTATGGCTGGAGAAGATCCACATCGACATCTCACAGATTTTCAAATTGTTTGTTCATCCATGAAGATGCAAGGTATCTCTGAGAAGCAATTTAAACTTAGAATTTTTCCTTTTACCCTTATGGATCGTGCAAAGGATTGGTTGTACTACATGCCTAGTGGTTCAATCACTTCTTGGACGAGCCTTAAGAAGTTGTTTTTGGAAAAATTCTTTCCTGTTCATAAAGCCTCAAGATTTCGAAAGGAGATAAGTGGAATTAAGCAATCCCAAGGCGAGACTATGTACGAGTTTTGGGAACGTTTCAAGAGGTTGTGCTCAAGTTGTCCAAATCATCAAATTCCTCAACAATTGCTTATTCAGTATTACTATGAGGGTTTACTCCCATTTGATAGATCTTCCATAGATTCTGCAAGTGGAGGGGCTTTCATCGACAAGACTCCCACCAATGCTTGGACTTTGATCGAGAAAATGGCCGCAAACACACAACAATTTGGTACTCGAGAAAGTTGTGCACAAAGAGATGGAAACATTAGAAGAATCAATGAAGTCTCAACCCATTCCTCTACATTGGAGCAACGAATAGAAGAAGCAAATCAACAAATTGCTTTGTTCACTGATTTGGTCAAATTGAACTTATCAAGTGTGTCAAAGGTTTGTGGAATTTGTTCATTAGGACATCACACGGATAAGTGCCCTAGTTTGGTCGAAGATGATGTTGAAGAAGTCAATGCTTTAGGAATGCAAGAGGGATTTCAAAGGAAACAAGAACCATATCCAACAAAGCCTACAATGGATGAAGGGACAAGTAATGAAGAAGATGAATTGCATGTGCTAGTGAAGGAGATCAAGATTGAAGATGATGAAACCAAAGCCAAAGAAACTTCTGTGGTCAAGGCCAAATTGGATTCAAAGAAGGAACCTTTTCCAACCAAGTCAAGGAAATCAATGAAAGAAGATGAAGATCAAGACATCTTGGATATTTTTCGAAAGGTCGAGGTCAACATCCCACCTCTTGATGCAATTCAACAAGTGCCAAGGTATGCAAGGCTTCTTAAGCAATTGTGTACAAACAAGAAAAGGTTGCAAGGTAAGTTGAATGTTGGAGCAACAGTTTCTGCTGTTTTGCAAAGACATTTACCTCCAAAATGCAAGGATCCTGGTATGTTTTCAATTACTTGTTCAATTGGAAATACTATCATTGATAATGCTATGCTTGACTTAGGAGCATCTTTAAGTGTCATGCCTTATTCTTTCTATCAAACTTTAAAAATTGGTCCTTTAAAATACACCGATGTTTCAATTGGCCGATGGATCTTTGGTACATCCCAAGGGTGTGCTAGAGAATGTTTTGATTAAAGTGCAACATTTAATTTTTCCTATTGATATTTTTGTTATGGAAATGGAAGGAGAAATTACAAAGGATCAATGCCCTCTTTTATTAGGAAGGCCATTCCTAAGGACTTCTCACACCAAAATCGATGTTTTTGATAGCTCATTGACGATGGAGTTTGACGGTGATGTAATTCATCCCAAACTTTCATCAAATTTATCTTTGAAAACTAATGATTTTGTTTGTGTAGTGAAAAAGTGGGTAAAGAAAGAGTTAGGTGAAACATCTTCAACCATGGCAAGTGAGCAACTTTCAAAGGGGAGACAAAGGATTACAAGCTTTCGACAACGCAAGGATGAGAATTTCCACCTAGCTTGGGAGAGATTCAAGAAACTTTATGCCGATTGCCCTCAACATGACATTTCACAACAAGTTTTGATCGAGTGCTTCTATCAAGGATTAGAAGTCGATGATCAACTTCTTGTGGATAACATCAACAACATACCCTTGTGTGATCGTACTGTGAAGGACGCATATGAAGCATTGGAAGCTTTGACTCAAGCAATTGCACCTCCAAGTTGGATCAAGAAGAAGAACAAAGAGAAGCTTGGAGAAAGAGGCAAAATTTCCAACAACACGCGTGAAGATATCAATAAGCAATTGAAGGAACGTCGAGAGAAGTTACTCAAAATTAATGGAGCTATAATTGAACTTTTCAAAGCCATAAGTGACACTCTCAACATTACCGTGGAACTTTTGAAGGAGCACACTCAACGTTCCTTCACCAATGGAGAATAGTCCACGAGGATGTCTAGCCAAAGACAATAAATGAAGGCGCTAATTGGGAGGCAACCCAATACACTAACATCTATCCTTTTCTTTTGAATTTTCTTTTTCTTAGTTATAGGTCATTTTTCATTTTCAATTCAAGGGAATCAATCAAGCAATGGAGACAAGGAAAGGAAGCACACATGAAGAGCAATTGGAGCGAACACTTTGCAAAAATAGAGAAGCTTTCTTGAACTTCAATCTCATTTAATTTCCTATGTTTGATTGATTGATTGATGCATATCAATTAATTTTCTTGAATTGAATGTTTTTCCATGCATATTATCATTGTACAATTGTCTCATACATCTCATACATATAGACTCTTAAGTGATAAGAACATAAGGTCAATCCTTTGATGGTCATCAAGTGGAATTTTTGGTGAAAATCAAGTGTTTTTGGATTGAAGAAATTTGGAATATGGTAAGATTTTTGGATGGTAATTGAGTTGAAGTTGGAATTGAGTTTGGTAGCAAAAATTGCAATTGGAAGCAAAAATGAGGAGTCAAGCCTGATCCCAGCTGGGGCCCCATGCCGCAAGCCTGGGCACCTAGCTGGACAGCCCCAGCGCCGAGCCGCTAAGGCCAGCGCTGGAGATGACGCTGGCCGGGCACCCAGGCGCTTTGCCTGAGCACCCAGCCAGATGGCTTAGGCACCCAGGTGCTGCGAGCTGTGCACAGATAGCGCCACGCACCCATACTCATGCCGAGCCAACACCCATTTTAAACCCTTCAACACCCACTCAATTTTCTTTTCTCTTGCCTACATTCACATATTCACTCACTTTAATTTTCAAATTTCACTACTTCATCACTTACAAATCATTTCTTTCATCTTTTTATCACCCCAAACACTTACCCATTAGATTATCCAACACTTTTTCCATCAAATCCATCAATTCTTCAAATTTTCAAGTTTTGGGAAAGTGGTTGTTTTCTTTGGATTCTTGTTTGGAGTGATTAGAAAGGAGATAGGAGATAGTTTGAAAGTTGATTGGAGCATTTTAGAGCATTGGGGAGTGCTACATTGGATCTTAAAGAAAGATTTTTTAAGAAACCCTACAAGGTAACCTAGTGCCCACCAAGTGTTCGAGAAAATGTCAAGAAGAGTGAGAGCAAGAGCATCAACATCCCAAACCGCACCAATTGAGGAGGAACCCGCCATACAACCTTTCCTTAGTGTGTCGCCACCCATATTTGTTGATAATGAGTGTCAATAGTGGTATGGAGCAAGGTATCACAACTCTTTCATTATAGAAAAAGTGCTTCCAACCAACATTGATCAAGAACTTGGAGTTAGCATATTGTTTGGAATAGAGGTTTGGGATTACTTCTTCATGTAGATGTATACTACTATCCCAATTTGGTGAAGCAATTTTATGCCAACATGGACAAAGAGCGTGAAGGTTATTCCTACACCATCAACACAATGGTCAAAGGTAAGTACATTGTAGTTGATGAGGAATATCTATGCCGTTTACTTGGTTTGAACAATGAGGGTAGTATGTTCTATTTTACTTATGTTAATGGAGAGCAAAGGATCGCCACTGAGAGCACATGGAAAAGGGATGGTGCTTTAAGGAGGTTTGACATTCCTCTTGGTATGGATAGCCAAGGGAATAGAGAAGTAAGAGTCAAGTATATGGAACCAAGGGATAGACTTGTGTGTTACTTATTGCATCATAACGTCATTCTTATTATGATAAGAATTGAAGACTTTTATGTGGTAAACAAGCTTTGCCATGGATTAGGTCATTGTAATGGAATACCAATGGCTAGGTTGTTACTCTCAAGGATGTGGTATGTGGTTCATTCTTCACATGAAGATAAGGCATTTGTTTTCCCATTGTTGATTAGCAAGATTTTGGTCAATGAAGAAGTTGAAGTTGATGGTGAATATTGCTTCAACAATAAAGACAATGTCATTGATGTGAATTGTTTAAGTCATTTGGGTTTAAGGAGGAGAGTTATTGCCAATGAGGTACATTGGTACAATGTGCAAAGAAGGACTTATGCACAAGGACTTGAACAATCACAAGGGACAAGACAATGATCCTTGGAAGTTGATGAAGAAAATTTCCAAGAGCTTCCTATGAGAGAATTTCAACAACTCATGGTTCGAGAGATGAGGCAACATAGGAGTGAAATGAGAGCTTACATGGAGCGAATGGAGGACACCATACGTGATTCAATGGGCCAAAGGAGGCCAAGGAGAGGCCATTGATTCTTATCCTTAGGATGTCATATGTTATGAACTCTTTTGTGTTTTGCACTTTTATCATGACATTGCATGCATTTGTATTTGTATTTATATTTTTATTTGTATTTGTTCTATTTGGATCTTATGTAAGACTTATGTGTTTGGATGCTATAATTGATACTATGTTTGATTAATTTGTTTAGATTCCGCTTCGCCTTTCTTGGTGAATTAATTCTTGCATGTGTTCAATTAGTTGGATTACCCCACTTATTGTGTTTATTGGTTGCTAGTGAGTGATTATTTGATTTGTCTAGAACCCAAATTTCTTCTTTATAAGTCAAATTGTCATTTTGCACTTACTTTTCCAAAAATTTCAAAAAGAGGTCATTGAATTTTTTGTCAAATTACTAGCACATCACACATTGAGAACAATGTGTCTTTTAAGTGTGGGGGAGGAATCAGTCTATTTTTAAGATCCTATTTTCTTTTCTATCTTATTGATTAGAGACAAAATTTTCAAAATTTTTGAAGAAAATTAAAAATTATTTTGTATTTGATCGAGCTCAAATTATGCATGTTTTTATAGCTATTTTTATATACTTTTTACTACTTTTACATATGTTTTTACCCTATTTTGTTAGTATTTGTGTTTTTAGGTCTTGAAGACAAGAAAAGTGAAAACTTATTGTTTTTCACTCTTTTTGGAGCTATTTTGGAGACTTTTTACTCAACTATGGATTTAGTCATTTGGAATGAAGATTTGAAGATGCGAAGTTCGTGATTGAAGATATTTTGAAGATTTGAAGACTATTGAAGAATTAATTCAAGAAGTAAAAATTGAAGATTTGGAGTTTTATTGCAAAGGATTGATGTCAAGCCCAGAATAAGCCCTGAAGTTGAGGATTTTTGGATTATTTATATATGAATATACTCAGCCCATATAAACCTATAATTGGAGTTAAAATCCCAATTTGTAGGCCTAATATCCAAAAGAATATCCAAATCCCGCAATAATCCCGCAAATTTGCTATATAAGCCCGGTTTCAGCGCAGTCTTCGTAGAAAGGCCATAACTTTCTGCTCAGATGTCTGTTGGAAAGCTAACTTCGAGCTCTACAACTTTCTTTCGAAGTGCAAAACCCAGATCTGCCATCTTCAAGCCCGAATATCATGTCGAAGTTTTTGCAGAAATCCAAAAAATTCCAGAATCCTCTTTTGACTTGGATTCTACTCTAGGATGACACCTAATCCAACTTGGAGTCCAAGTTAGAGCTAAACCGTCCTACCCTTATCCTCAACTATAAATAGCCACCTCCTGTATCACAAATCACACAATTAATCTCTCATATAGTTTATTCTCTTTTTCTACCTTTCTTTAGTTTAGGTTTTTCTCTAGTTTTAGAAGGGGGAAGTCGACACCCTCTCTAGCCATAGAGGGGTGCGACGTCCCTAGGGTTTCAAGAAGGAGAAATCGTTCCTCCTTAGTTTTGTAAGTATTCTTATCCCTCTCATGGATTTTCCTAAGTTCATGAGTAGCTAAATTCTTAATACTTCTGATCTTTTGGTGAATTCAATCAATTGATTATGGTGAGATTTCTATACTTATAATTTTGTGTTATTTTCTTGATGATAGTAGTCAAAACCATAGAATAATTTTATGATTCTGAATCTTATTTGGGTTATGTGGCCACTAATGATGTAAGAGGAAGATCTATGGCAAGATCAAGCTTAGAATTAATCACTCAAGTTTGATTGTATGTAGCAAATTAGGTTTGTTTAATCACTGCTTAATGGGTATTTGTCTATCGGAGGGCGAGAAATTTCTCTTCCTATGGTTCTACTTTGTAGGCATGTGTGTAAAATTAATTAATCTTAATGCTTTGTTCTTAAGTGATCTTTAAGCTCTAAGAAAGTAATCGATTGCTGAAGGAATAAAAGGGATAACTGCAGCTTTAATCGGCCTCTTATCTAAAATACATGTTGGGAAACCTATATCAGTTGTCAGTCAAGAATAAGATGCTTAATTCACCTTTTAAGTCGATGATACATAGTTAATCTAATTGATTCATACCATCGGAGAAGAAGTATGCTTTATAATTATTGTTTGCTTTATTAATCTGCTTTAGATTTAGATTTAGATTTAATTTTCTTTGCTTTATTAATCTGCTTTAAATTTTGGCGTCGTTGCCGGGGAAGGAAATTGAATTGAGAGGAAGTGAAGAGAGATTAGATCCAAGAATTAGTTTTTGTTTTTTCCGTTTTTTCTAAAAAAAAAGTTTTTCCTTTTTTTCCGATTTCTCTAAAAAAAAAATTGCTATTTAAAAAAATTAGGGTTTGCGTCGATAAAAAAAAATTTCTTTTCTGTTTTTCCTTTTAAAAAAAATATATTTTTTTGTTTCTACTTTTTAATTTTTATTTAAGAACTGTTACTGCTAATTTGTCTTTTTAGTTTTGTTTGATTTTTCTAGGAAGTTGCATGCCAAATACAAGAAGTAGTGGTATTGAAGGTTTAGAATTCAATCCTGAGCCTGAAAGAACACTAATTCAGAAGAAGAAGAAGACACAAAGTCGATTACAAGAAGAGGAGTCATCCAATTCAAGTTTTCAACCTAGTTCTCCTAGATCTGCTGTTCCAACATCGTCAGAAGACATAGCTGAAGAAGAACAACCCAAAATTCTGAGAGAGTTAGCTGCATCAAACGTCAATGCCAAACGCTTAGCCATTCGTTACCCAAATACCAATGAAAACTTTGAGATTAAATCTAGATTTATTCAGATTTTACCCAAATTTCACGGTTTGCCTGGAGAAGATCCTCACCGACATCTAACTGATTTCCTGATTGCCTGTTCATCTACAAGTATTCAAGGTATTCCTGAAGATCAATTCATGAAAAGAACCTTTCCGTTCACTCTTATGGACCGAGCAAAAGATTGGTTGTACCTTCTACCAACTGGTTCAATAACATCTTGGACGAGCCTTAAGAAGCTGTTCTTGGAAAAGTACTTTCCTGCACACAAAGCATCAAGTTTAAGGAAGGAGATTTGCGGAATTAAGCAACGCCATGGAGAAACAATGCATGAATATTGGGAACGTTTCAAAACATTTCGTGCGAGCTGCCCCAATCATCAAATCAGTGAACAGTTGCTGATCCAGTACTTCTACGAAGAATTACTACCGTTTGACAGATCTTCCATCGATTCTGCAAGTGGAGGAGCTTTCATAGACAAAACTCCTACCGAAGCTTGGTCTTTAGTGGAAAACATGGCTGCAAACACTCAACAATTTGGATCTCGAGAAGACTACACAAGAGAAGGCCCTATAAGAAGAATTAATGAAGTTTCTACCTATTCCACCTCATTGGAGCAACAACTTCAAGAAACGAATCAGCAAATCGCTTTGCTCACTGATTTGTTCCATGCGAATTTTTCAAGTGTGCCTAGGGTTTGAGCTACTTTGGAAGACAACAAGCAAGGAGTCAATGTCGTGGGATTACAAGGAGCTTATCAAAGGAAGCCTGAACCTTATTGGAGACTTGAGCAACCGAGTCAACAATATGGGAACCAAGGTAATTTTCAAGGAAGGCCTATGAATTTTCAAAGAACTAATTTTCAATCCTTACAAGCTATTTCTATCGAGTTACAACAAATCAAAGAAGCTATGGAGATGATGAGGAAACAAATTAGCCAATTAGCTAGTGATTTGAGTGATCTCAAGACACAAGGTCAACAAAGGATTCCATCACAACCAAAGGTACCTCCTAGAGAGAATGTCAGTGCAATTAAGGAGTGGAAAAGAGTTAAAAGACCCTTATCCAAACCATGCCGCACATCAACAAGAAGAAGGAGCCGAGCAACACCAAAGAAAATTTACAAGAGCCTGTCGAAATCAAGGTTGAAGATGAACCCAATAATAGAAGAACTGCGCCGATTGAAGATTCCAACAAGGATGATGCCGCAACTCAACCTAAAGTAAAAGGTGTGTGTGATTCCAACAAGCCTAAAACCGATTCCAACCTAATTCCTTTTCAATCAAGATTGAAGAAGTCAAAGAAAGAAGATAATGATCAAGATATTTTGGAGATATTTCGAAAAGTTGAGGTTAACATCCCACTTCTTGATGCCATTCAACGAATTCCGGATTATGCAAAGTTCCTCAAGCAACTTTGTACCAACAAGAAAATATTACAAGGTAAGGTAAGCCCTGGAGCTAATGCCTTATTCTTTCTACAAATCTTTAAATCTTGGTCCTTTGAAGAATACTGATGTTATTCTGCAATTAGCTGACGGATCTTTGGTTTATCCCAAAGGTGTTTTAGAGAATATCTTAATTAAAGTTGAGCATTTGATTTTTCCTATCAACATATTCATCATGGATATGGAGTATTCGAAAGATCAATGCCCTCTTTTATTAGGAAGACCTTTCCTAAAGACTTCTCATACCAAGATTGATGTATTCAATGGTTCTTTGACCATGGAATTTGATGGTGAAGTCATCCACCCTAGAATTTCATCTCAAGTGCCTTTGAAATCTAACAATTTTGTTTATGTTATAAGTTCTAAGTTTGTTAAGAAAGGAGCTATTGAAGATTATTCACCAATATCGCCTGCATTGGAAGTTTTGTCTAAAGCAATTGAGCCCCCTAGCTTTAGAGAGAAGAAAGATCGAGCGAAAGAAGCCAAGAAGGAGCTACAAGTCAACAACAAAGAAGTTCAACCATCCCTGAAGATCAACCAACCAAGCAATTCAACCAAGAAGCAAGATATAGATCTTAAACATAGAACTAAAGTTGGAAGTATTCTTCAACGTAAAGTGGAGAATTTTCCCCAATTTTGGCAAAGATTTAAGAAGCTATGTGCTGCTCATCCTCATCATGGTTATGATCAAAGAAGATTGGCTCAAAACTTCTACCAAGGATTAAGAGCTTCTGATAGATTGTCTGTCGACACTCTTATCTATATTCCCGTGTTCGATCACAGCACTGCTGACATATACGAGATATTGGAGAATTTGGCTCAGATGATAATCAATACACCGAAGGAAGCTGCTCAAGGACTCAGCCCGGCTAAGCCCGTGCCGCACAAGCCATCTTGCCCGGCCATCGACATCACATGGCCGGCCAAGACAGCCCAAGCTCGTGCGTCTAGCCTGGCTACAACCCGGCCACCCGAGCCACATGCCCGGATGAGCCAAGCCAATAACGCGCCTCCTGCCCGGTCATGCTTGGCCTTGCCCGCTCCTTCCGCGCATCCATCCGCGCCATGCCCGGTTAATGTCGCACAGCCACCCATGCCAAGCCCGGCCTTGTCCGCACCAATCCGCGCCACCAGCACTCCGCAACCGGCCATGCAAGCTTCCCATCAAGACATCACCGAGCCATGTCCGGCCTTGTCTGCGCACCATGCCCGGCCTTTGCCATGCCATCCATGCGCAACACCATGCCACCACCGGTCACATCCGTACCATCGCTAAATCATGCTGATTTAAGTGCTTTGATTTTTTTTTCCAAGTCTTGATAAAATTCAACTTGAAACAATCAAAATCATTGAAGAAAGTAGAGTTATTGAAGACCTGTTGAAGGATTACACCCAAAATTCCTTCACCCTTGAAGAATAACCTTCTTTAAGGCAGTCTAGCCAAAGACCTTAAAGAAAGGCGTTTATTGGGAGGCAACCCAATATTATTTTTAGTAAGCCTATAATTTTCTTTGTTTTATTTTTCTTTTCTTTTTTAGGATTTCCATACCAAAGGAGAAAAAGGAGCTTTTCATCGATATGAAGAAATCCACTTGGAGCTTATACTTGGAGAATAGAGAAGCTTTCTTTAACTCTA
Organism: Corchorus capsularis; assembly: GCA_001974805.1. NCBI lineage: Eukaryota > Viridiplantae > Streptophyta > Magnoliopsida > Malvales > Malvaceae > Corchorus > Corchorus capsularis. Next base: position 19,016 of record AWWV01014355.1, read on the forward strand.
TCTTTTCTTGCAATATTTTGATTGATTTTTCTTTGATATGCGATTCATATAGATATAGGTTATATAGGTTAATTAGGTTTTAAAAGATGCATATTTATTTTTGCTTTGATTTTCCACGCTTGTTAATACATTGGGGACAATGTATCTTTTAAGTGTGAGGGAGTGAGTCTAATTGCATAGAAAATTGGTATAATTTTTTCAAAAATTTTTTCGAAAATTTTGATTTAATATGCATATTTTGAGTTATTGATTTGATTTTTAATTGATGATACCTTAGAATTCTTAAGAATGTTTGATTCATTAATTGATTTATAGTATGATATCTTATTTCTTAGATTAGGTATAATTGAAGTTTGTGATATGAGCTTATTGCTTATTATTTCTATGATTGCCTATTTCTAGAACTCATGTTTAATTTTTATTGAAACTACACTTATAAGAGTATTTTATGAATATGTCAAAAATAAGTGTGGGGGACTATCTATATTAGAAGGGTAGTTAAAAAAATCTTTTTCATAAAAAAGTGTTTTTCATGCAAGAGGAGAAGAGATATCTTTTGCCTTAAAAATAAAAATAAAAAATCCATTGTTGTCACTCTTCTCTTTAAACAAAAGGAGTTAGTAACCCTTGCGAAGAGGATAAGAGGCATGGATCGGCAGAAGTATTGTCCCTCTAGAGTGTTAGTAGCCTCACAAAAATAAAGGGCGTTAGTAACCCCTAAGCATGAACACTTTGAGGTTAGTAACCTCACTTTTCTACAAACAATTACCCTTTGAAAAATCATTATAACCCATGCGAAATTCTTGATCTGTATTCATAGTATGCAATCGTTTGAGTAGTGGAGATAAAGGTGAAGACATAAGCTTATAGGAAAAAGTAGTTATAGTTGTGATAAATGATAAGTAATTAGAGCTACTTTGATTATGGTTACTTAAGAATAAGAATGCTTGCTATATCTTGATCTATTGAATTGGATACTCTTAATATTCTTTGTTATTCTGATCTCATAAAATGAATTGATCCTTGATATATGCATGTGATTCAAAGTTTTTCAAAAGATTTGAACAAGACTTACTATCTTAAATCTTAATTTTTGTTTGTCTACACTAGTTTGCTAGGGACTAGCAAAGATTTAGTGTGGGGGAAATTATGATCGAGCTCAAATTATGCATGTTTTTATAGCTATTTTTTTATACTTTTTACTACTTTTACATATGTTTTTACCCTATTTTGTTAGTATTTGTGTTTTTAGGTCTTGAAGACAAGAAAAGTGAAAACTTATTGTTTTTCACTCTTTTTGGAGCTATTTTGGAGACTTTTTACTCAACTATGGATTTAGTCATTTGGAATGAAGATTTGAAGATGCGAAGTTCGTGATTGAAGATATTTTGAAGATTTGAAGACTATTGAAGAATTAATTCAAGAACTAAAAATTGAAGATTTGGAGCTTTATTGCAAAGGATTGAAGCCAAGCCCAGAAGAAGCCCTGAAGTTGAGGATTTTTGGATTATTTATATGGGAATATACTCAGCCCATATAAACCTATAATTGGAGTTAAAATCTCAATTTGTAGGCCTAATATCCAAAAGAATATCCAAATCCCGCAATAATCCCGCAGATTTGCGATATAAGCCCGGTTTCAGCGTAGTCTTAGTAGAAAGGCCATAACTTTCTGTTCAAATGTCCGTTTTAAGCCCATTAGTAGCCGTTGGAAAGCTAACTCCGAGACCTACAACTTTCTTTCGAAGTGCAAAGCCCAGATCTGCTATCTTCAAGCCCGAATATCAAGTCGAAGTTTCTGCAGAAATCCAGAAAATTCTAGAATCCTCTTTTGACTTCGATTCTACTCTAGGATGACACCTAATCCAACTTGGAGTCCAAGTTAGAGCTAAATCGTCCTACCCTTATCCTCCACTATAAATAGCCACCTCCTGTATCACAAATCACACAATTAATCTCTCATATGGTTTATTCTCTTTTTCTACCTTTCTTTAGTTTAGGTTTTTCTCTAGTTTTAGAAGGGGGAAGTCGACACCCTCTCTAGCCATAGAGGGGTGCGACGTCCCTAGAGTTTCAAGAAGGAGAAATTGTTCCTCCTTAGTTCTGTAAGTATTCTTATGCCTCTCATGGATTTTCCTAAGTCCATGAGTAGCTAAATTCTTAATACTTCTGATCCTTTGGTGAATTCAATCAATTGATTATGGTGAGATTTCTATACTTATAATTTTGTGTTAAGTTCTTGATGATAGTAGTCAAAACCCTAGAATAATTTTATGATTCTGAATCTTATTTGAGTTATGTGGCCACTAATGATGTAAGAGGAAGATCTATGGCTAGATCAAGTTTAGAATTAATCACTCAAGTTTGATTGTATGTAGCAAATTAGGTTTGTTTAATCGCTGCTTAATAGGTATTTTTCTATCGGAGGGCGAGAAATTTCTCTTCATATGTTCTACTTTGTAGGTATGTGTGTAAAATTAATTAATCTTAATGATTTGTTCTTAAGTGATCTTTAAGCCCTAAGAAAGTAATCGATTGCTGAAGGAATAAAAGGGATAACTGCAGCTTTAATCGGCCTCTTATCTAAAATACATGTTGGGAAACCTATATCAGTTGTCAGTCAAAATAAGATGCTTAATTCACCTTTTAAGTCGATGATCCATAGTTAATCTGATTGATTCATACCATCGGAGAAGAAGTATGCTTTATAATTATTGTTTGCTTTATTAATCTGCTTTAGATTGAGATTTAGATTTAATTTTATTTGCTTTGTTTTTAGTTTAATTGTTTTCTTTATAATTAATTTCTCTAATCCCCTGTTTTCTATTTGATTTTTGGAAAGATTTTTCTTTATTCTCTATCGTTCATCACATAACCCTTCTCTGTGGGATTCGGCCCCTACTTGCCCTAACTATTATAGTTAGTTTATTGTGGGGATTATTTTTATGGTCATTGACGACACGATCAGTATTTCTATTAAGTTTTGATTTAATTTCCATTAGTATAGTCTTTTGTAATATTAATTTGGTTTGGGTACATTGAAAATATTTTTCAAATTTTCTTATGTATAACTTCATTCTTTGATTAAGAAGTGTAATTAATAAGGTTTTTCATACCCAAAAATATTTTGGCAAGTGCATTACTTTTAGAACTTGTGTTGAATCTTGTGTGCATTCATAGAAGTATGTCATGGATATGTCAAAGACTAAATGTGGGGGTATGAAAGGTAGCTAAAATCTTTTAAAAAGAAGTGGTTTCATGTAAAGAGGAGAAGAGATATTTTCTGCTTAAAAAAAATTAATTAATCCATTGTTGTCACTCTTTTCTTTAACAAAAGGAGTTAGTAACCCTTGGAAAGAGGATAAGAGGCATGGAATGTGGAAATATTGTCCCTCTTGAAAAAAAAATGAGTGTTAGTGACCTCAAAAGAAAAAGGGCGTTAGTAACCCCTAAATCATGGACACTTCTAAGGTTAGTAACCTTGCTTTCTTAAAAATAAGCCATCCTTTTTAGCCCATTCTAATCTTTGATGAATATCCATGATATTGCTTTCTCTTTGGAAATAGATGTAAATACAAGACTATGGTAAGTTTTCCTTGTCAAATTCATCCAAGGTATGTTGATCTTAGAAATTGCATTATTGATTGGAGTGATTTTGTGCATAGCTAATTTGAATTTATGGTCTTTCTATTCTTACTAACTTGTATTGCATTTGACTAGAAAATGTAGATTAAATTCTTAATTTGTTAGAAGTACTTTGTTTTCTAAAGTTTGATGTCTCTAGTTAATGTTACATAATATTTGTGGGTATCGTTCTAGTTAAGTAAACCCTCAGGAGACTATAACTCCTCCTTTAATTATAGACGTATAAAGGTTTAAAGGCTTGCGTCACGAGCTAAGTGCCGCCGTACACCTACGAAAGTGGAATCAATATGTTGTTTAGTTTAGGACTAACATTTTTTTGTTTACTTAGGATTAACCTTAGTTTGCTAGGGACTAGCAAAGCTTAAGTGTGGGGGAAATATGATCAGACCAAAATTATGCATCTTTTTATGGTCATTTTCCTATGCTTTTTGGGTATTTTATGCTTGATTATGCCTTATATTTTTTATATTTGTGTTTATAGGTGCTAAAGTAAAGAAAAGTGCAAAATCACCAATTTTGTACCTTTTTGGAGCCGTTTTGGATGATTATTCACACAAATATTTTCCAAGGACAATTTGGATGAAGAATGGAGCCAATATGATCGTGATTGAAGAGCTTGAATAGTCAATTTTATCGTCATAAGATTGATTTTCAAGAGTTTGAAGCAAAGGAGCAAAGTTGAATTTCAAGGCAAGAAGACATGTCAAGAGGCGTTGAAGCACTGGAACACATGGGACGCGAGGCAAACCAGGTGGGGCGCAAAGCTTGCCGCATGGGCGCCCAGCGCCAGTCGGGCTTGCCACCCAGCCACACATGGGCACTAGCGACCTGGGGCCTGAGAGCAACGCCCTGGGCGCATAAGGTATTGACATGGGCGCCCAGGGGAAGTCGGGGCCAGCCATGCGCGCGCGCCAGACAGCCATCACGTGTCACTTCACCTTGAAGCTTCTCCAATTATTTCCAGATTTGGTGACCCTTCTGTATTTTGGCCATAACTTTTGATCCAGAGTTCCGTTTAAGGCGTATGAGTAGGCGTTGAAAAGATAACTCCGAGAGCTACAACTTTTGTGTTTTAGTTGAAGCCCAGTTCGGACGTTTTCATGGACGAAAATACCCCTGAAGTCCGCGGACAGAAACTGTCTTGGGCCTTTCTTGCGGGATTGATCAAATTAAACCCAAAATCTTATTTGGATTAGCTTGAAGACTTGGAGAGCAGCCCAGCACGTCCTTAGGGTTTGTTTAGCTCTAAATTAACCCTAAGCCACCCTCTATAAACACCCTCTTAAGTCTAAAACCCTAGACACGTATCATAATACACCTTACACATCTTTTCTCTAGGTTTTGCGATTTTAAGGAGGAGGCAGCCGCCCACCTCTTAGCTTTGTAAGTCTCTCATGGATTGCTTGCAATCCATGAGTAGCTAAACCTTTTATACTTCTTTTCCTTAGGTACTTTTGATCAATGAATCTTTGGCGAGGCTTTTGTTCTTAATATTTTGAGCTTTTTCTGTTTGAATACGTTTCTTATCTCTATGATTCATCTTATGTGTTCATACTTTGATTGATTTGGTGCACAACATATCTTGAGATTTATGAATGCTATAGTTAGATTCAAGTAGCTTGAGTCAAGCTAAAGTTGGTCCAAGTAACAATTGTAATTCTAGGAGTCCTAGGTTCAACGGAATATCAAACCTTGTTGAAATCTTTAGGCCGAGATGGAAATTGATGTAGGCAAGTTTGGTATTGATTTATCATGCATGTGGAAAAGTAAATCTTAATACTTGTCCTATGATTCTTCACAGGGTGATGCTTGATTAGGAACAATAGGGATTAGTTTTAGCTAGTAGCAAGATTAATTCTCTTAGCATGTTGGAGGGTCGAGTATTCCTCTCCTATACCAATTATTCAAATGGAGTTGTTTAAGATATTAAGAGGATTACTTTGTTTCAATGAAAGTTGATGTCTACGTCTTAGGCTATATACCTATTTAGGGTAATTTATGATTCTTAATTGATTGCAATTTAAGCTAAATTTATGTTTAGTGTCTATGATCCATGATTCACTTGATCAAAATAGTTTCCTAAAGGAGAAGAAGTATGTTTTTACTCATTGATTTTCTCAAACTCTCTTTAAATTCTTTAGTTTAGATTTCTTTTAATTGTTTTCTAGTTTAATTAATCTATTTTGAAAAATCCTAAAAATCCCTTTTTAGTAAGCTTTTCTTTAGTACAATTTGCCTTTGAATTGCTCTTACCTTCTCTGTGGATTCGACCCCTACTTGCCCTAACTAGTAGTTATTGGTTTATGGGGATTTATCTTGTAATTTGATCAACGACCGATCTGCTACAAGGCTTGATATCATGTATAGTGTGGGGATAATTAGCAGGTTTATGGAAAATCCGCGGCAATCTCACTTGCAGGCAGCTAAGAGTATCTTGAGATACATCAAAGGTACACTTAGTGATGGAATTTTTTATTCTTGTGCTAATGATGTGGAGCTTGTTGGACATACAAATAGTGATTGGGCAGGTGATGTTGAAAAAAGGAAAAGTACTTATGGTTTTGCGTTCCATCTTGCAACTGTGTGAACTCTTGGCTGTCTAAGAAACAACAGGTAGTTGATCTGTCCACTGCAGAGGCATGTTGTGCTACTCAGGCTGTATATTTGCGAAGGTTGCTCAGTGAGTTACAACATGAACAGGTGAAGCCTACAAAGGTGTTTTGTGACAACAAGTCGGCAATTGCAATGACAAAGAATCCAGTGTTTCATGGTCGCAGCAAGCACATTGACATCAAATATCACTACATTCGAAACTTGGTAACAGATAATGAGATCGCAGTTGAGTTTTTGCTCGTCTGAGGAGCAAGTTGCTAATATCTTTACAAAGCCATTGAAGACGGATGTATTCTTGAAGCTGAAGAAGATGCTTGGGATGGTGAAGCTTGAAGACTTGGTTTAAATGAGGCTATATTGGGTCTAATTAAACCAAGTATTAGTAATAGTTATTCATGTGTCAAGTTCCCATTGGTTTGTTGCATGAGTTTTGTGTGGGTGCATTTACATGTGATTAGAGCCCTTTTAAAACCTAGGTATATAAACTTTAGATTGTGTTGTCAGTTGTGATTTTGAGAAACCAAAAAGAAAATTAAAAAGTCTGTGTCATTGGTTTTTGAAGCCGAGCTACTGGCTATGGCTATTTTGATTATTTGGTGAAATAAAAGTTTGAGTTTTGTGGTTTTGATTACTTGATTTATTGTTTGGTTTTCTAGCTCGTACAGAGACTAGATCATATATTTACTTTAATCTAATCAGTTTATTTTAATTTACATTGTTCAAACTAGACCATATAGGAATGATAATTTCAAATACTTCAGAAACTGTTTGGTTTGAGAAAGAAAGGTTGCCGCCTCATTACCATATTATTCCTTTGTCAAGTAAGATTGGCGGAAATTAGTGATTTTTTTCTAAAAAAAATAATGCCAAATAAAATTATTATTAAAGATGGAGATGACCATGTACCAAGGTTTTTGAAACTGGTGAGGGGTCCGGTCATCGGTTTGACCGATCCGACTAGTCCACCCGTTGGTCCAACCCATTAAGAGCAATTGAGACTAAAAAAGAATTTTATATACAATGAATATGATATGTTGCATAACAAATTAACAACGACATAAAAAACTTTGTGGTTAAGTGTTTAAGACTTTTTTATTATCTTATAGTTCATCACAAACAAAAATTATTTTCAAAATTTAAATTTTGAATTCAGTCAACTTTTATTAAAATGTCAAAACCGGTTCAGTTTTCAAGTTCAACCATCAATACCGGTTGTTGATTACCGTTGATTGACCATAAAGTACTACGTTTTCTAGACCGGACAGGCTTCCGATACCCGATTCAACCAGTCGGACCGATCGATCCGATACGATTTCAAAAACAATGCCCTATACCGTACGAAATCCAACCAACCGAAATGAAAAACAAAGCATCAAGCCGAAACAAAAAACCAACAACACGAAAAACAGAGGTCGTTTATCATGAGAATTGAAAGGCATGCACAGCCACAAGGTCATGAAATGAAAAAACAAAGCATCAAGCCGAAACAAAAAACCAACAACACGAAAAACAGAGGTCGTTTATCATGAGAATTGAAAGGCATGCACAGCCACAAGGTCATTAAATCAATCCTTTAGTCCATTAAAAGGAGTCCCGTGAGGTTAACTCCTCCCCATACTCCAACTGACGCGTGGGTGGCCTCACTTTGACACCTGTAATTTTTTCTTGGCTGACACATTAGCCATTTTTTTTTGTCACCACCATTTGGGCCTAGGTTATTTTCTATTATACATTATGGGCTCATTTTTTAAGTTTTGTACTCGACCCTTAAGCTTATATGGCCCCCTCATTAGTTTTCTCAGCTTTTCCTGTTTGTTGTCTTTTTCCCCTCTTTAGCGATGAATAAAAAATCGTTCCGATGACTGTACCGGTGAGTCTCTCAGTTCGCTGTTTAACCGGTTCAACCGCCGGATCAAATCAGAATGGGGAATTTAAGTATAAAATATATTTTGGAAAGATATAAATATTAAAATTGTGACATTATAATGTATTTGCTGCTTTGGTGCTAGTGACCAGGTGCTTTTTCCTTTTTCTATTCCTTCCTGGGATCGATTCCCATCCATAGCAATTTTTTTCATACTTATATTATAAATAAATATAAGGTTTAAGGAATAAGAAAAAATTAATTGAATTTTAATTAATTATATTTATAGAAATATGGGCCGGCCATTCTTAAAGAAAGAAACATATACTCCTTTATTTTTTATTGCAAAGAAACGTGGTCTTCTTCTTCTCTTCTGCAACTTCAATTCTTCATCTCTCTCTTTTTTTTTTTTTGCCATCCCACCGAACTTGAAAAATTGTTATGGCTTCCTTTTTCTATTTTCTTTCAAGATCTTTGATTATATTTTGTTAAAAGCTTCTCTTTTATTTTAAAAAGTTATTAAAGCCAAATAATTTGATATCCGGATCATTTCAATCCACCATTGGATGGGTTGTCAAAATAATTTTTCTATTTACTTATTTGGTCTATGAAATTATCAAAATCTTAATTTTTTTCCTTCCTTTTATTTCAAAGAGTTATTCAAATACAAATTTTATTTTTTTGGCCAGAAATACAAATTTTATTTGGAATTTAGATTTTAAAACATAAAAAATCAAATTATTAGGAGAATTATTGTGTTTATCCGGATTAACCAGTCTAACCGGTTCAAAGGTTTCTGGTTCAAAACAGTTTTTTAACGATTTGAAGAAAAGACGGTTTTCATAGTATAACCGTACCGGATTTATAAACCGACCGGTCCGGTACGGTTTTTTATTCATTGCTCTTTAGTTTTCATTTGAACTCATTGTTTTTTTTTTTAAATACACCCAAGATTGAAAACGTACAACCCGCGCCAGTTGGCACGGGCATAAATCTAGTATATTATCAAGTCATGTCAATTGCTTCTGTTTAAAACTAATTTACAATTTGGGTAATTAAGTAATTGTGACAAATTGACCTAGACCCAAGCCCTCGTCACCCTTGAAAATTTCTTGGAAAATCTCTTGTAATTCATTATCAATATCATTAATATTGAAATTAGTTTTAATAAAAAAAATTAAGTTAGATGATATCGCCATGATTTTGCCAATGATATTACCACATGATTTTGCAAGTAACAGCACCATAATTTTCCTTTGCCTACTAAAAGGCATAAGTGGTGATGGAATAAATATGTGGCGATATTTAGGCCATTATAATGGTGATGGAATTTCCTAACCACCTAATACCTAAAGAAGTCATCAACTAATTTATTTAATCGCACAAAAATAAGATAATTGTCAATTACTACAAAACCAACATACTACAAGAAAACATGGCTACGACGACAAACATATTCCATCGCAGAAATGTACAAATCTGTTGCATACGTCGCAACGTACGTCGTACTTGTTAGGCTCGCAGATGCTTAACTACGATCGTCCATCGCAAACTATTGTCAACTGCGACAGACTTCATGGCATCGGTGTCGGTATTCATCATGTCGCAGATAATCACCCTTGAGTCAAACTTTGACCTGAATCCGTCATCTTTGTCTATCACAAACCTGTTGTAGATGGATATTTTGTTCGTCACAATTGTTTGAAACGTTTGTCGTTATCTGTCATAGAATTGTAATTTGTATGCCACATAAATGGCCATATCAATCATGCTCCACCTTACACATTACATCTTTGATTCCCTCTTCTTTTTGCTCCGAGTTTTGAATAAAAAACACAAGAAACGATATAAAGAAACGAAAATATGAGAAAAACGAAAAAGTTACGTGAAAAGTGAAACATGAATGATATTGTCATTAATGTGGCATATAACATGTTAGTCACGTTCGTGGTTTTTGAAATCGGACCGGACTGGTCGGTCCGATCGGTTAAACTGGGTACCAGAGGCCTATTTAGTCCAGACAGTTTGTCAAATTTTCGGTCAGTCAACACCCGGTGTTGATCAGTTCAACCGTCGATTGAGCGGTTGAATCGGGGAACCGACCGATTTTGACCAGTTATAGACATGTTAACTAGAGTTAAAATTTTAAATTTTGAAAAAAGATTTGTTGGTAGTGGGATTTGAAGTTGAACCCATAACATAGTAAAAAAGTTATAAACTACTTAACCACTCTACCAAAAAGTTTTTTATGTCATTATTATGCAATAATTAATATTTATTATATATGAAATTATTTTTTGACATCAATTTCCTTATCAGACCGGATCGGTGGCCGAATCGATCGGACCGATCAAATCATGAGCAGACCATTCATCGGTTCCATGGCCGGTCCTGTTTCTATAACATTGGTCACGTCATCTTTTATTAAAGAAATGGATAGAAAATACTAGAGTATGAAGACACCAGGTATACTTATAAAATTTAAGTGACTTATTTGATATGAATTAATAAAAGTATTGACCAAAATAAAAGTGTTTATACCACTATATACTATTAGGGTAAAATTGTAAATGTACAATGTGGTACAAGATCAAGGGCTGAGATTTATTCCCAAAAGTCCTATGGATGGTTGGATTTAGTCCACCATAGGCCAAAGTCAACCAAGAAAAAAGATTGACTTTTGACTTCAAATCCTTAATTTCTTTTAATTTAATTAATTAAATTAAAGAAATTAAGTAAATTATGTTTAAAACACATTTGGGCCGCCCCATCTACTGTACAAATTGGGTCTGGACGGCCCATGCCCCTGAAATTGGAATCAAGCCCTTCCCGGGTTAAACTTTTACAATTTTGCAATTAAGGACAAAAGGATTAGGGCTTAGAATTCGGAAAGGAATGTGAAGGAACTTGGGGCAATATCCTTTATTAAAGTTGTTCAAAATATCATGAAGAACACTCTGTCCAAATTTCAACTCATTCCGAGCTCGGAGGAAAGCTTCTATTTTTTGCAATTAAGGACAGAATCCAATCCCGGGACCAATTGAGCATGGCGATTTCACCATTAGCTTTGAAACTTGCATTACATGAGTTATATAAGCTATATGGAAGAATCAAGCCATACTTGCCACTTTTCATAAATTTTACTCAGTTTTCAATTAAGGACATTATGGCTGATTAAGCTCGGTTTAAGCCATTTCCTTGATCCGATTTTGATGATACTTAAATATGAGCTTAGTGGCATTATGTTGAGCATAATTTAATGTTCAAGTAATGAAGAATCAAAGTTCGTCGTGTTCGGAAGTGATTTCTGCACCATACTGCTTCGCTACACTTGGCTTTTCACCCCTATTTGCTGCACCAAGCTTAGGAACCTTCCTAATTTTGAAATTTTAGTAATTAAATGTGATAATTATCACATTTAAAGGGTCAAAACATGTTGATTATGTGGATGATTGGGTTGGTTAGGATTTCCCTAATTTAAGGGATTTTAATCAGAATTTGAAATCAAAGGATCAAGATGAATCAGGAGGGAATTAATCTCAGCCGTCGGATCCTGCTAACCCTAGCAAATCGCCCCACTATATAAGGAGGCAGCCTCCAACGAAATTTTGAACACAACAGCCAATCTTCATCATCAACAACACAATTCAGACTCCAGGTCTAAAACAACTCTTCTCAGAGAAAAATCAACAACCAAGCTCCGTAACTTTCAATCTTTTTCAAGCCCTGCGCTTTCAATCTCTCTTGTGAATCAAGTTCTCACTTGATATTTTTATTTTATTAATCTTGTCAACCTTATTTTTACAAGTTTCCTTCTTGTATTTATATGTTTGTTGCAATCAAATCACAACTCTTTGTCATCTCTCGCAATTAAATCAAGAAAATAACCTTTTTCACAGCTTTTCTTATGTTTTCTAAATCTGAAATCAATGATTTAAAAACATTTGTGTGACTTTGATTCAGGATCTACAAATCGTTTGGTTTATTTTATGTTGCTGCACTTCAAGCAATCATTTAATTTTCTCCGCACTCTTTATTTCATTTTTACAACAAAAATGAACTTTTATTTTCCTCGCATCCTTTTATCAATTTCCGGTTAAAATTGGTTGGCACGCTCGGTACCCTTTCACCAAGATCTCCAAAGAGATTTTTTGGCGCGAACATCTCTTTTTGGCATGCCCGGTGGGACTAACAAGGATTCAGATCTCATCTCGGTGCTGTTGAAAAGGTTTTAATTTTCTTGTTTTGATTTTTTTCTTCAAGTTTTTTACTTTCAAGTTGGGGATCCCCAACTTTGTTCTTTTTACTTTTACTTTCGCCCCACCTTAGCAAACCGAACATCTCTGTTTGGTATGCCCGGTGGGACTCATAAGGATTCAGATCTCATTTTGGTGCTGTTAAAAGGTTTATTTTCTTTACTACTTTTGTTTAATTTTTTTTAGTTTTCATGACATGTCAAATTTTACCTTTTCTTCATACTCTTCTTCTACCTCTCTTTTTTATTTTCAATGTTATTGTTGCTATTGTTACGGCTCCTTTTAAGGGTGCCGTCAAGAAGCAGGTTTCTTTTGCACCACCTGATCTTACATGGACATGAAAGTTGTGTTGAAATAGGCAAAGATGGTGACGGCACTTCTCAGGGCCACACCACTACTCATGGTGATCTTGCTAGCACTTTGGAAGAGGTGATGAATAAAATGGAAGCTAGATTTCAAGAGATGATCCAAGAACAAATAACCAAAAATGAGAATGGCTTCAAACAAGTACAAGAAGCCATCTCGGTGATAGCAGAAACACTCGGGGGGCAAGTGCAGCAGCACCAGGCGCCACACCCAGTGGCCGCAGCACACCCAGTGACCGCACCACACCAAGTGGCCGCACCACGCCAAGTGGTCGCACCGCACCTAGTCGCCACACCGCACCAAGTTGCCACACTTGTTCAACAACCACCAGAAATTACTGAAAAGGTGATAGTAAAATTCTCCAAAGAATGGCCGCTTGTCGAAAAAAGAAAAGGCAAAAAGCTTGGCTATGGAGGAAAAAGTGGTGCCAGTGCAAAGAGATCTAGTGCAGAAACATTTGGTGCGAAAAGATGTAAATGGTGATGCCTGCACCAAAATCAGAAGATATGGTTATGCCAACTCTGTGACTAAACCTTGGGAGCACCAACTTGAACGGCCATGGATTCCAAGATCAGTGGCGTTAAGAAATTTTGCTCCTAGAAGAAAGTTGGAGTTTTCTCCACTAGTGCAAAACAATAGATGGTGCATTCAAAAGAGCCACCACCAAGAAAAATGGCGCGAAGAAGATTGGATTTTGATACAATTCCAACTTTCCAGAAAGAAAATTCTGCACCATCAAGGCGAATGGCACAAAGGTTCTCCAAACCAAGAGAACTTACCCATGAAAAACATTCTCCATACTATAGACGGAAAAAATAACATATGGCGCCATCCACTTCTTCATCCACACCATCTTCATCCAAAATGGTGTCGTCCGTGACAAAGCAATTTCAGAAAGCTTTGAAGCTTGATCCATCGGCAAAGACTCCAACCAAACCTAGGTCAACAAAGCCAAAACATGAAGCAAGGCCTTGGTTAGACCGCTAGAAAGAAGAATTTCAAGCTTTGGCCATGGAGAAGGAAGTTAATATCCATAAAGAACTTGTGGTGCATAATGCTTGGCCAAGAATGGTGCAGCCAATTCCAAAAGCTCAAAATGGTGTATGGCAAAGGGTGCAACATCCCAAACTCCCTAGCCAACCTATTTAAGGAAGTAAGAAGACTTGGAGAAGAAAGGAGCTTCGTAAAAGAGCCAAGGCAAGAAAAGATATGGAGACGCACGTAGATTCCGCTCTCCAGAAAATTACTATTGATAACACCACTTCAAGTATGAACGATGGTGAAGATGAATTTGGTGTCACAAATTCTAGTGATGGCGCCACTTACTAGCAACACCACCCATGTTACTAATGTTCCTATTGATGACATGGATGAAAGTGGTGACAACGACGATACAATTCAATTGTCTCATGAAGATGGTGCCAAGGCCATTACCCTCTCCAAACATGATGATAATCCACTAACATCCATAATAATGGCTTGTTTAATGTCATGGACGAAATGGATGGCACCAAAAATGGCGGCACCAAAGATGGTGGCACCGAAATCAACTGCACCAAAGGTGATGGCACCGAAAGTGTTTACTGCACTGAAAGTGGTGATGAAGCAATATGTGATTCCACCAGTGATAATATGAATTCAAGTGCTGGTAGCAATGATTATGGTGATGAGCAAACTAATGAATTCAAAGTGGCAAATGAAGAAGTTATGCTCGGGGGGCAACTTTCTAACCACCCTCATTTTGAAGAAGCTGATGGTTCCACCACCTACAAGGAAATGGAAGATCCTACGAAGATCAAAGAACATGAAGACAACTTAGAGATTGGTAACATTTTCAGAAACCGATGCTCAAAAAGATGAAAGTTTCCCTGATGAAGATGAAGTTGATCAGGTGCATGTTGATCTTTCCCAAGACCAATCAGAGACTATACATGATATTAAGGCTCAAATATGGGCCATGTTGGACAAACTAGAGTCCAAGGACATGCAGGAGAGACAACATGTTCAAGATGAAGGATTCAACGAAATAACCAGGAGATTAGAAGCAACGCCCGGGGGGCAAGGAAGATGGTGCTGAGACCATTGATCTCACCAAGTTCATACAAAGCTTAGTGGACAAAGCCGCCCCAATTGCTAATGCAGCCTTTTAAAAAAAAATCATCACCACTTTTGGTGATAAATGGTGAATTCATCACTAAATGGCTCTTGTGGTGATAAATCAAGAAAATATGTCACAAGAAGTCATTTTTTGTGACAAAAGAAAAATGCCATCACCAAAAAACAATTAAAGTGGCGTGAAAATTATGTTTTACCATTTTTTATTTTTGGCCTTGATTGAAAAGCTTTTGGCCAACTTCTTATGGTGTGATTTCCTTTATGACCAATTACAATTTGGTGCATGGGAAATTCAATTAAATCCCACCCTAATTTCGTTTTATACAATTTGATATTAATGGTGCCATTAATCAAAGTTTGGCGCCATGATCAATTTTAATCTCTAAATCTTTATGGCTTTAAATTGATAAGCCATTAGATTTCAAGTAATTGGATTTCATTTCTTTGTTGACCTTAGTTCATTTTGGCCACTTGCAATGTAATTTCTGGAGTTGGCAAAACTCAAAGCCACCAAATTTAATAAAAATTGCAATCTTTGAAGTTCATTGGGGGCTTGTATTTCATTAGGCAATTTTGCTGCACCACCCTTTGTGTTAGTCTCTGCACCAAACATAAGGGAAATTGTTGTCAAAATTCTTAACAATTGATAGGTATGGTGCGTGACAAAGAGTGCAGCCCTCATAATGAAAAATTGAGGACAATATACGACAAAAAGAATTTAGGGTTTCCAAAGCCCTAAATCGCATGAAGCCAAAACAATGGCCTAAGTTACCCTATTCGGCCAACATGCTCAATTTTCATTTGGAAAACAAAACCAAATTTGCCACTTTGCTTTGCAAAACAGTAGGTATATACGTTAGTGGCAATGTCATTATTATGGTGCGAAATGTGCAAATTTTGTGCAATGACATCATGAGAAGTAAAATATTAGGGTTTTGTATGCCTTAATCGCATGAAATCACAAACCATGGCTTAAAATTATTTACTTGGCCATCATGCAAAATTTCTTACTTTTTATTAAAACAGTTTCTGCCACTTTCAAGTTTTGAAACAATAAACCTAATTTTGTGGCAATTTTACAAAAAATGGTGTAAGAATTTCAAGCTTATGCGATGAACACCATGGAAAATTGATTCAGCTAGGGTTTATACCCTAGGCCGATTTATGCAGCAACTTTGGCACTTATTGGATGCCAATTTGTTTTGAAAATCAATAAACAGATATTCACAAGACAAGTGGTTAATCCAAGCCAATTAATTTCAAAAATTTGAGCAATAATTGGATTGAAACTACCTTGTGTGTTGGATGCTTTCTCTTGTGCCACCATGGATCTTAATTTCGATTGATTTGAGGATGGTGCAATAGATTTTTTCCTAGCAGAGGAACTCGAAGCAGCAAGTTTTCCTTTGGAGGAGGGCTTGGCGGCATCATCATGAGAAGTATCCTTGGCTGAGCTTGGCTTGAGGTTTCGGTTACGGCTAGCATTGCCATCTGATTGCCTAGTTTCCTTTGGTGCAATGGAGGTGATGATGAGGCAAAGCTTAAAGGCAATTGATGAATTCGATGGAGACAGAGGATGAGGTCGACGTCGATAGGTGCCAAGGAAGGGAAGAAACTTTCGGCTAAAGAAGTATAAGGCAAATAAAACTCTTGGTAATCTTTATTCTTAAATTAAGAATAAAGATTAGGGGGCATTGTTTATACCACAATTTACAATTAGGGTAAAATTGTAAATGTACATGGTGGTACAAGATCAAGGGCTGAGATTTATTCCCAAAAGTCCTATGGATGGTTGGATTTACTCCACCATAGGCCAAAGTCAACTAGGAAAAAAGATTGACTTTTGACTTCAAATATTTAATTTCTTTTAATTTAATTAATTAAATTAAAGAAATTAAGTAAATTATGTTGAAAACACATTTGGGCCGCCCCATCTACTGTACAAATTGGGTCTGGATGGCCCATGCCCCTAAAATTGGAATCAAGCCCTTCTCGGGTTAAAATTTTACAATTTTGCAATTAAGGACAAAGGGATTATGGCTTAGAATTCGGAAAGGAAGGTGAAGGAATTTGGGGCAACATACTTTATTAAAGCTGTTCAAAATATCATCAAGAACACTCTGTCCAAATTTCAGCTCATTCCAAGCTCGGAGGAAAACTTCTATTTTTTGCAATTAAGGACAGAATCCAATCCCGGGACCAATTGAGCATGGCGATTTCACCATTAGCTTTGAAACTTGCATTACATGAGTTATATAAGCTATATTGAAGAATCAAGCCATACTTGCCACTTTTCATAAATTTTACTCAGTTTTCAATTAAGGACATTATGGCTAATTAAGCTCGGTTTAACCCATTTCCTTGATCTGATTTTGATGATACTTAAATATGAGCTTAGTGGCATTATGTTAAGCATAATTTAATGTTCAAGTAATGAAGAATCAAAGTTCATGGCGTTCGTAAGTGGTCTCTGCACCATATTGCTTCACTGCACTTGGCTTTTCACCCCTATTTGCTGCACCAAGCTTAGGAACCTTCCTAATTTCGAAATTTTTGTAATTAAAGGTGATAATTATCACATTTAAAGGGTCAAAACATGCTGATTATGTGGCTGATTGGGTTGGTTAGGATTTCCCTAATTTAAGGGATTTTAATCAGAATTTGAAATCAGAGGATCAAGATGAATTATGAGGGAATTAATCTCAGCCATCGGATCCTCCTAACCCTAGCAAGCCGCCCCCTATATAAGGAGGCAGCCTCTAATGAAATTTTGAACACAACAACACAACAGCCAATCTTCATCATCAACAACACAACTCAGACTTCATGTCTAAATCAACTCTTCTCAGAGAAAAATCAACAATCAAGCTCCGTGCTTTCAATCTTTTTCAAGCCCTGGGCTTTCATTCTCTCTTGTTAATCAAGTTCTCACTTGATATTTTTATTTTATTAATCTTGTCAACCTTATTTTTACAAGTTTCCTTCTTGTATATTTATATGTTTGTTGGAATCAAATCACAACTCTTTGTCATCTCTCGCAATTAAATCAAGAAAATAACCTTTTTCACAGCATTTCTTATGTTTTCTAAATCTGGAAGCAATGATTTAAACAAATTTGTGTGACTTTGATTTAGGATCTACAAATCGTTTGGTTTATTTTATGTTGCTACACTTCAAGCAATCATTTAATTTTCTCCGCACTCTTTATTTCATTTTTACAACAAAAATGAACTTTTATTTTCCTCGCATCCTTTTATCAATTTTCGGTTAAAATTGGTTGGCACGCTCGGTACCCTTTCACCAAGATCTCCAAAGAGATTTTTTGGCGCGAAAAAAAAGTTCAGTGACCATGGATAAAATTTACTCTCAATAATATGAGTGTATCACTATTTATATATAGAGGTTAGATGACAACAAATGAAAAGAAAAAAAACAAAGGTAACTAATTAAGAGGGAAAACCTAGTATAATGGAGATGATGATGATGGTGTCGTAGTCTTTAAGAGATGATCTCTTGAATGTGCTAGGGCTAAAATATAAATTTGGTACCAAAGCTATGACAAAAATCTCAATTTGATATTAAACCTAAAAGTTGGCTCAAATCGATATTAAACCTTTTGAAAAAAAAAAACTCAATTTAGTACCAAATCAAGATTGGAGTAGTGAGCACACGTTGAGAGGAGGGAATAGCTCTACGCTTGTGTGGATCAGATTGTTAAATGTTTCTGCCTTTAAAGGTTAATTTTGTTATTTGTAATATACAATAATAATAATGAACGCCCCTCCTAATCTTATACTCCCTCTTAAGTGTCCACTTTTACTAAAATGTGGTCCTAATTTATACTAAATTCATCCAAAACTGGACACTTATTTTGGGACATAGGAAGTATATTCGCTTAACCTCTTGCTGATAGGATGGCCTAAATTTGTAATACTAACTAATCATGGTCATGGACCTTCCCAAAAAAAAAATTAAGAGGAAAACAATAGATAATTAAAGTTTATACTTGTTGCGCCAAAAATCACTTTGAAGAGTTTCTGCGAAGATTTCTTAATAACAGCATAGGGGCGTACCAGTCAATTTGCTGAAATTGACAAAGTGAGAGCAAACAACAAGATCTAGTGCGAAAAGCAGCAGATTAAAAGATCAAAGTGATTTGTGGGGACTGGATCAAAGTCACACCGGAGCATTTAAATCATTGGATCCACAAGAGTAAGACTTCCTAAAAAAGAGCGCTTCAAGAGCGGAGATTGATTGAAATTGAGATTGAAACAGGGGGAAAAGAGCAATTTGATTGTTGTCTTTTCTAAAATAAATAAGGATTTGATGTTTTTACGTCCGGAGACAAGATTGAAACAAGGAAAATATAATGAATGAGTAAGAACTCGATGAACAAGAGTAAAAAGGCGCGGAGCCTGAGAGAAAATTGTGCTTGGCAAGTTTGTAGCTGTGGAAGCGTATCTGAAGCTCTGGAATTGATTCCTTTATATAGGGGGCGGCATGGGCTTGAAATCTGGTGGGCTTTACTTGCTGAGGAAGGCGAACTCTTCTGATTGGTTGAATGAAACTTCCAGGAAGTTGCAGTGAAGCTTCCTTATCATTCTGACTGCTGCAGCAGGTGATAGGAGGGTGAGGAGAGGAGAGTGGGGTGCCCCTTGTAGTATAGTAGGCGACTTCCTCCTCATGGTACCAGGTAGCATGAGATACTAGGTAGCATGAGGTACCAGGCAGCATCTGCTGTATTAGGTATAGTCTCTGACTCCTCCAATGGGCTGAAATCACTTAATTGGCTAAGAGGTGACCCTGGGTCTTGGAACTAAGTACCCTAGCCACGAAATTACTCTTGAATTAGCCACATTAGCTCTTCAAGTCATCAAAATATCTTTTAATTAAGAACCATGGCCAATCTGGGGTAACAAAGTCACTTTGTCCTTAACTGAAAAGAATGCAAAAGTTGCAAACGAGCTCGGATTGAGCCCAAACTTCACCAGTAGGGTTCGTAGATCAGCCATAGACCATGGTAAATATCTTGGCTTGATTCGAGCCTCCCTTCATAGTAAACTAGGTTTCACACCTCAAACTGTCCTTAAGTGAAAAACTAGCATAAGTTTTTCACCTTAAGTCTGATTGGGTTGAAAATTTTCCAAGGGACTTAGATTCTCTCCACAAGACTATGGAAAAAATTCTAAGTAAAATCGAGCTCCCCTTGATGGTGAACTAGGTTTCTCTCCCTAAACTGTCCTTAAACGAAACACTAACATAAGTTTTTCATTATAAGTCCAATGAAGCTGATTTTCCATCAGTAGACTTAGATTATCTCCATAAAGCTATGGGGAAAAATCTAAGTAAAACCGAACTCCCTATCATATAGAAGTTGGTTTCACACCCCAAACTGTCCTTAACTGAAAAACTAGCATAAGTTTTTCATCATAAGTCTGTTTGAGATGAAATTTAGCTAGGATGACCTATGTGACCCAAAGATCATCATGGTAAAACCACATGTTGGAGCCACACCCCCTAGCTAGCTCAATTTCCTTGATTTTGCCTTTTTGTCCTTAAATGAACAAAATGCAAATTTGCCTCCCGAGGGAGTACTGCTAGCTGGGCGGCCTGATCACTATACTAGGGTGATCACATATGAGGAGTGTGAGAAATAAAATCCCACGCCTCCCTTAGTTCAGTGAGTATTTCACTTGCTGACAAACTCTTGCTCCCTGCCTCCTCGGAGCAAGGGGTGAGGAGACTGCTTCCTGTGGATAGGGCGGCCTTCCCTAAGAGTTGGGAAAGACTTAGACTTTTAATTCCATGATAATTCCTCCCACCTGCATGGTCAAGTAGCATACAACTCCCTTTTTCACTCTCTGCCTGAGTTGTCAGGCAGCAGTATCAAAGGAAACTGCTCCCTTGAGGCCTATCACACCACACCCATAGGGGCAGCACTCATGGAGGATTTAATAATAATTATTCCAAAAATAATTATTATTTATTAATTTAATTATTAATTTTGGCCTTTATTTAATTAATTGCAAGATTTGCCTAATTCTGATAGAATCAGGGTGGTGCAGAAACTAAGTTTCATCAAGATTTCTACATCTTAATTTACTTTATTTATGTAGAGACCAATTTGCCCTCAATTGTAAATTGAGATATAAACAATACTCATGAGAATTACTTAACCCAAAAAAAAAGGGAATTACATAATTTATTGAAAAATCGTAAAGATTTAAGAACCTTATCTATAATCTGCCAATATTAAAATTAAATAATTAGTAATATTGAAGGGTGCTAATAGATCTGCAAAATTTATGCAAAATCTGCTAATTTGAAATCTGGGGGTTTAACCAAGCACATTTCAAGAAGGGTATTAACTGAAGTATATTTGTTTTCTGGAAATAGCTTGGAGGCCTCCAAATCATCTTTAGTGAGTTCAAAGCTCATTTGATCACCTTTGATAAATATGTTGTGCAGAATTGACACAGGAATATTGTCTGGATGAGCCAAAGCTGTTTAAGAAGATACATTTCGATCAAAATTCCAAGTACATGAAAATATGAAAAGACAAACTAATGCACTAAAAGTAAATAGGTTAAGAACAAAAAAAAAGAAAATAGGTTAAAAAAGTTTTGTATATACATAATTGTGGATGTCCATATGGATAACTTGAACATGATTAATGATATGGATACGATTGATGAGATTAATTCTCCATATAAATACATCCTAACCTATAAATAGGACATTTCCTTTGTTTCGAAATACGTGGAATGAAATACAATTTCTCATATTCTCTGAAAATATTAATCTTGTTCGAGGCAGGTTGACCCACTATGGGAGTAAAACTCTCCCAACAATAGTTTTTCATATCCTTCATACTTCAATTCTTTATAGGGTGAACAAAACCGACCTGACCCAAATAACCCGTTCAAATTATTTAGGTTTCAAGTCTGGCGGCTCGGTTCATACGGTGTATACGGGTAAATTGATACAACCAGAGTTATACCTCGTGTTCTCGGTCAGGGATCGGGTCCGAATATGGACACCAGAATCCGACTGAGAACCCGAACCTATTCTTTTTTAAAAAAATAATATATATATATATATATATTTATATCCTAATTTTGTACATATATATAATATTATTAAAATTATTTTAATTCAGAATATATATATATATATATATATATATATATAATATCCCTTTATTTTTTTTCTCTTCTCTCTTTAAGTCGACCCACCCCCTGCTATTTTTCTCTCTTCTCAGTGTCCCTTCTCCAGTTCTCCTTTTTATGTTCTTCTTTCTTCTCAATCTCCCCATGTCTTCTTCTTCTTCTGTGATTAAAGTCTTTTAGTTTCTTCGATACTTCTTCCCTAATTCCCTCAACCCTTTATGATTTGCAAGTATCCCCAATTTGAAAATTTCAAACCCTAAATAGATTTTCTTTTCAATTTTTTTCTTTCTATAACTTCGAAATTGATAACTCTAAACAGTTTTAATGTTTCATGGATTCAATTCCTTATTTGGTGTTTCACTGGAGGTGGGTCTGTGCAAAACGATTTTATATCGTTATTTGCTTTTGATGATTGGTTTTGGGGTTATTTTGGGTTTAGAAATAGGGTTTGACAATTGAAATTGAATTGGTGGTTCATGCTTGTTTGCTTTAATTTGGAGATGAGAATTGAGAGAGGCTGAAAGTTGTTTGTTTGTTAATTGTAACTTTGTGCTGTCTTGCTTTTATTTCTGTAGTGTTTGCTGTTGTGTTTTCGATCTGTGTTTGTATTTGCTGAATGGATTTTGGACTTTTGCTGCTTTGTTCTTGCTACCTTGATGGTTATTTTGCAGCAATCCTCAACATAATAAATTTGCCTTTGATTGATCTGGAACACCGACCGAAAACTGACGAAACTGCCAAGGTCGGTTTCCTTCGGTTCCTAGGGAGGTCTTCGGTGTTCAAAATTTCCTGTCGGTTTTGTCGGTTTGTGGTGAGTCACCGACCGACTGCACCAAAACCGACCCGATGCTCACTCCTTATTGAATGGAATATTTGGACTGAAATATAATTGTACATATATATGTTAATAAGAAATAGTAATAATTAAATAAATTATAATCTATAATAATTATAAAGTCAAAACCTAAGTTTTGTCTCACGAGTTGACTCGTAAACTCAGTTTTTTAAAAATTCAAAACAAAATAAAAATTATTCATCTTAAATAAAATTACCCATTAGAGGATAAATATAATATTTAAATTTTATTTATTTATATTATTTAAAAAAACTACCCATTTTAAAAAGACTGTCGCAAACTACCTTATAATAATTATTTTATTTTCATATATATTCACTCACGTGGTAGTGCCTTGTGTCTTGTAATTATTAAATTGAACATATATATGGTAATAAGTACTAGTAATAATTAAATAAATTATAATATTTTGGTGGAGTTGTCAAAGTTGTTTATGTTTCTTTCCAGTCGTGGGTTCAAATCCCAAACAAATCTTTTTTTCTAAAGTTAAAAATTTTAAATCCATTCAAAATCGGTTGAACAGGTCCGATTTAAAAAACAATTGCTCTAATTATTTATATTTACTAGTCATCACTTTCACATGTCTTGTACGTGACCTAATATGTTCAAATTAAATTAAAATTAAAATCTTAAATATACTACTAATTTAATCCTAAAGAAGCATATTATTATAGCTGGCAAAATTTCACTCGAGTATTGGTATCCGACTCGGTCGCCTGAAGCCAAAGCTTATCCAACCCAATTCGACCAAAAAATCCGCTCCATCCAAAAACGATATGACCCGATTTCAAATCCTTAATGACCCAAACCTGAATCATTCCGAATCAGATCAATCCAAGAGATTAATCCGAAATTACCCAAATCAGAATTAATTATATTTAAATAACTCGAATCCTAAAAGAATTGAACCTAAAAATCGGAGGTTCAAACCCGAAATTATCTGAACCATATGACCCGAAATTATCTAAACCATATGACCCGAAACTGAAAAAGACCCGAACCAAAATTGACCCAAACCCAAATGACCTGACATTTGAGCGATCCGAATCCAACCCAACCTAAAACCGAAAATTAACCGAACCCTTATAACCCAAAATTTTCTTACCCGAAACTAACCTAACTTAGATAACCGAACCCAAATCCAACCCGACCAGTCCATTTGTATATACATTGGATTTTACTATAAAAAGTAACAAAAAAAATTATCCCAGGCAAAGAAAATTATTAACAAAGTAAAATAACAAATTTAAACCCACATTAAGGGTTATATTTATCTAGCAAAAAATTAATTATAAATCATTTAAAATAATTGCACGTTAGGGAAATAATAAATTTTAATCATAATACATTAAACTATCAAATAGAACATGTCAATCACAATAACCTTTTAAATTAAAATCGTAAAAATAAAATAATTATAAAATATTAAATTTAATTAAATGAAAATAGAGTTTTTAGTAAAATAAAACTGTATATTCAAAATTTTAATATATCCACTTTTTATTAAAAAATAGTAAAATGGTAAAAATAAAAAAAATTATAAAGATATTAAATTTAATAATTGAATAAAAATAGTATTTTTAGTAGAATAAAACTATAATAGTTTAAACAAGGGCATTTAAGAAATATATTAAAAAACTGATGGTATTATGGTTGATTCAAAAGTTTCACAAAACTCGTACTTTTATATAGTATAGATATACACTATACTATTATACAAACTAATGCTCCCACCGTCCCTAAATGAATGTTACCATTTAGTCAATCCACTCCAAACTTTGCACAATAATAATAAAAAAAATATATAGAATTAAATTCTTAAAATATATGTTTTGAAAAGTTTAAAACTTAATTTAACAAAAACATATTTTTTAAAAAAACTAGTTTTCACTTCCACGTACGTTGCACGTGACCCAAACTCGATAATATGCCTAATCCGGCCGAATCCGATTTGATCAGAGAAAGTAAACGACTTGAGGATCCGACAAACTCGTAACCCGAATGACCCAAGAAATTAACTCGTATGACCCAAGAATATTATAAACTAAAATTATGTTTTATTCAATAAAATCCACATTTTTATAATTTTTTAACCATTATAAATTATCATTTATTCAAAATTTATATTATTGTTATAATTTACCTATTATGATTAAATTTTCTAAACTTCATTATATGAACAATTATTATATATGAATAAATACTAAATAAATTTATAATTAGTAATTTATTTTTTACATAATGAATAAATAATAATAATTAATTAGTAATTTCTTGACAATTTTTTCTATTAGGAAAGAACATAAATTTAGATATTATATTTAATATTTATTTGAACATACCCCACTTCATAATCAATTATGTATTTAATATTCAAAATTAATATATAAAGGGACACATGTCAACTCTTTAACCTGTATATACAGTTTGCTAAACTTCACCGATAGTGGATTGTAAAATAAATTGAATAATAAAGATATTAAATAAATTTAAGAATTAAACATTAAAAAATTCAAGGCTGATCCAATTGATTCGAGTCCTAGACCCAAAAAACCCAAAACCCAAATGATCAAGAACCCGAGTGACCTGAGGTCAAAATCCGAACCTGCCTGACCCTAAACCCAGCAGACCCAAGACCTGACTGACCTGAACCCAGATGAGTTAGAACTCGAACGACTCGAGAAAATTACCTGACTCATTTGACTTGGACCTAGATGACCCGAACCTGAAACCCGTCCAACCCACCAGATTGACTTTTTTTTTTTTTTGCATCAACTCCTATAACTTTATAAGTCAAAGGAAATAATTGTATGTTACGTTTCTTTTGATATTAAAAAACTTGAAATTCTTGTTATACACTCCAACACATTAAACTACCAATACATACACTTCAAAAATAGAAAAGAGTCGATCACAATAATTAAATTATAAAAAAAATTTTAACATGATTAGTTTTAAAAAATGATGAATAATTAATGATTAGGCAACTTATTTTAACTTTTAAACTTGATAATAATACTTTTATTAGTTTAGAAGATTAATTTTATATAATTTTTGATCGGACCAAAATTATGCATCTTTTTATGGTCATTTTCCTATACTTTTTGGGTATTTTATGCTTGATTATGCCTTATATTTGGTATATTTGTGTTTATAGGTGTTAAAGTGAAGAAAAGTGCAAAATCACCAATTTTGTACCTTTTTGGAGCCTTTTTGGATGATTATTTACACAAATATTTCCCAAGGACAATTTGGATGAAGAATGGAGCCAATATGATCGTGATTGTAGAGCTTAAAGAGTCAATTTTATCATCATAAGATTGATTTTCAAGAGTTTGAAGCAAAGGAGCAAAGTTGAGTTTCAAGGCAAGAAGACATGTCAAGTGGCGGACAAGCACTGGAGCACATGGGTCCTGAGACAAACCAGGTGGGGCGCCAGGGTTGCGACATGGGCGCCCAGCCAGAGTCGGGGGTGCCGCCCAGCAGCCACATGGATGCTGCCGACCTGGGGCCTGAAGCAAACGACCTGGGCGCTCAGCGCAACCAGGTGGGCGCCCAGGGGGAGTCGGGACATGACTCCGCGAGCGCTAAGCATGCCATCGCGTGTCACTTCCTCTTGAAGTTTCTCCATTAGTTTCCAGATTTTGGCGACCTTTCTGTAATTTAACCATAACTTTTGATCCAAAGCTCCGTTTGAGACGTATGAGTAGACGTTGGAAAGCTAACTCCAAGATCTACAACTTTCGTGTTTCGGTCAAAGCCCATTTCGGACATTTTCATGGACAAAAATGCCCCTGAATTCAGCGGACAGAAACTGTCTTGGGCCTGTTCTGCGGGATTGACCAATTTGAGCCCAAAATCCTATTTGGATTAGCTTGAAGACTTGGAGAGCAGCCCAGCACATCCCTAGCGTTTGTTTAAGCCATCTAGAACTCTAAAATCTACCCTAGGCAGCCCCTATATATACCCTCTTATCCTAGAACCCTAGCTACAACTTACAACAACTTTCTACAACTTTTCTCTCCTTATTTTTCTAGGTTTTGCGGTTTGGAGTGGAGGCAGCTACCTCCTCCTCTTTTCCTCTTGGGTTTGTAAGTTTTCAATCTAACTCCAATCCATGAGAGGCTAAACCTTTATACTTCTTTTTCTTAGGTATTTTTGATCAATAAATCTTTGGTGAGACTTTTGTTCTTAATAATTTGATTTTTCCGTTTGAATATGTTTCTTATCTCTGTACTTCATCTTATGTGTTTATGTTTTGATAGATTTGGATGGCCACCTTCTTGATAATATGAATGCTATAGTTAGATTCAAGTAGCTTGAGTCAAGCTAAAGTTGGTGCAAGTAACAATTGTAATTCTAGGAGTCCTAGATTCAATGGGATATCAAACCTTGTTGAAATCTTTATGCCGAGATGGAAATTGATGTAGGCAAGTTTGGTATTGATTTATTATGCATGTGGATTAATAAAACCTAATGCTTGTTATAGGAAGGGGTGAAACCTAGATCATAACATTAGAGGTTAATTGTCAGCGAGATGCGGATTAATCTTCCTACCATGTTGGAATTAGCATCACGCCTGTTCCTATACCAATTATTCGAACGGAGTTGTTTAAGATATTAAGAGGATTACTTTGTTTCAATGAAAGTTGATGTCTAGGTCTTAGGCTATATACCGATTTGGGATGATTTATGAATCTTAATTGATTGCAATTTAAGTCAAATTCATGTTTTGTGTCTATGATCCATGGTTTACTTGATCAAAATAATTACCTAAAGGAGAAGAAGTATGCTTTAATTAATTGTTTCTCTTAAATTGTTTTCTTAGTCATTAGTTTAGATTTACATAATTGTTTTCTAATTTAGTTTACCTATTTTGAAAACCTATAAAAAATCCCCTTTCGTAAGTTTTTCTTTTGTGTAATTTGACTTTGATTTGCTCCTACCTTCTCTATGGATTCGACCCCTACTTGCCCTAGCTAATAGTTATAGGTTTGTGGGGATTTATTTTGTGATTTGTTCAACGACTGATCACAATTTTGGCGCCGTTGCCGGGGAAGGAAGGAAGCAACAATAAATTGAAGACAAATTATTACCTAAGAATTTCTTACCCTTATCTTTTTCTTTTTCGTTATTTTTATTTTTATTTTTATTTTTCGTTTTAGTGCTAAATTTTTCTTTCTAGTATTCGTTTTCTTGAAGTTAGATTTTCGAGACAATGGAGCAATCACTTACTTTAAGGGAGTTGAATCTCAATTGTGAGATGAAGTCCCACTGTATTGATTATCCAGAAATGGATTTGTCTTACGAAATAAAGCCAGGAGTGATCCCTTTGCTACCAATCTTTCATGGAGAACCCCACGAGAATCCTCATCAGCATTTGCAACGTTTCATCATCAAATGTGCTATGATTGGTAAGATGCCTCAAGAGCAAGCAAAGCTTCGAGTTTTTCCAATGACCTTGGAAGGTAAAGCGGAAGAATGCTTTTGGAGTCTGCCATCAAAGTCAATTACTTCTTGGAAGGAAATGGAGAGAGCATTCTTGAACCAGTACTTTCCAGAAGCAAAACTCGCCGATGTCAGAAGAAGAATCAATTCTTGTCGACAAGTACCTAATGAGAAGTGGTTCCAATATTGGAAAAGGTACAACAAGATTTGTTAAAGCTGTCCCTACCACAACATAAGCAAGGAACTCTTGATACAACAATTCTATGATGGATTGTTTTATGAAGATCGAGTCTACATTGATGCAACTAGTGGAGGTAACTTGACATTCAAAACACCCAAGGAAGCAAGGAAGCTGCTCAACATCATGGCTGAGAACATTTATCAATTTAGCACATCAGAAGAGATTCTCAAGTCTAATGAGTTAGAGTTCGAATCATCAATGCGCAAAGAGATGAAAGAAATGAAAGAGTTGGTGCATTCCCTCGCAACAAATAATCAGTT
The DNA here is from genome assembly GCA_001974805.1 of Corchorus capsularis. Taxonomy (NCBI): domain Eukaryota; kingdom Viridiplantae; phylum Streptophyta; class Magnoliopsida; order Malvales; family Malvaceae; genus Corchorus; species Corchorus capsularis. Next base: position 47,849 of record AWWV01014355.1, read on the forward strand.
GCTTAGCAAGCAAGTTGCTGACCAACAAGACACCATTGCCAATTTGTTGCGCTATATGATTACGAATCAAAGAGTCAATCATCACCAACAATTATTCTTGCAAGCACCTTTGAACATGACCCAAGGACAAGAGAACAACATGGAACTTGACAATGGGTTGAACAATGCGAAAAGATATGGGATCAATTTGATGGGAATGGAAGACAATCAACCAAGGGTTACAAAAGGGATGGAGTCATCAGAGGCCCCATTTCTTTTCTCTACACCACAAGTTAAGCCAGTTCTTCCTATCCCTGAAATGAGACCATCACCAACTGTCATACCCCATGTGCAAATGCTAAGTGATGAGGAGAGTTTTGTGAAGAACATGGAGAAAGAGAAGTTTGATTTTGGAATAAATTCAGTTTCATCTCCAACAAATTCTCAAGATCCACCAAGGAAAAAAAGGGAACCAAAGAATAAAACAATGCCGCCCAATGATTGTCCAGTACCGTTTCCTCAATTACTTGAGCCACAAAAGACATGTAGTGAAGAGAGCCAACTCGATTCACTTCATAAGTGGAAGGTAAACATTCCTTTAGTTGCTACAATCAAACAAGTTCCCAAGGAAGAATGGAAGATGGTAGATGGATTGACTACACAAAGGGATCAAGAGGCGGAAATTGAAGCTACATTTTCATGGGAGGAACCAACCTATTCTGAACCAAGCACGATGGAAGGTGAATTTCATGAAGTTGTTGCCCCAATCATGAAGGAAATTGAAGAGGTGTTAAACAAAACAATGGATGATTTGGAATCACAAGAGCTTAATGAACAAAACCCCATTCAATTTTCCTCCAATGATGAAGATGATACCCTATGCATGGTCTGCATCCTTACAACACCAATGGAGACTCCCAAGATTGTGCAAGAAGAAAAGTAAGTACCAAAAGAAGACATCGAGATGGATATTCCTCCACCTTCTCCACTAAAGATTGCCAAGCACGAAGAGCCATCAAATGATGAGAATTCAAGAAGCTATGGAGAATATGAATGGATATCTATGGATCAATTCCTTTTGAAGGATGAGGAGATCAACCAAGTCGAGGACACTCCACAAAGGCAAGTACGAAGCAATGCCAATCATGGATGCCATAAGCTCTCATTGCATCAATCTCTAACGGCAACACAAATGGCATTGTCATTCATAGCCATTCATGGGGTCGCTCTCAACAAAATTGGTGAATTCTTTCCTTATCTCCTATTTTGTTCCTCTTATTTTTGTGCTCATATTCTTCTTACCTCGTCATATCTACTTTTTGCTTTGAAGTGGTATAATCCACCTTAACAAAAGGAGATGGAGGAAAGTCTAGCCAAAGACAATAAACCAAGGCGCTACTTGGGAGGCAACCCAAGAAACTAACATCTATCCTTTTCTTTTTAATTTTCTTTTTATTAGTTATAAGTCATTTTGCATTTCCAAATTAAGGAGCATTACAAGCAAATGGAGACAAGTGGAGGAAGCAAACGTGAAGATAGCAAATGGAGCTTACGCTTCGCACAAATAGAGAAGCTTTCTTAACTCCCATTTTGTTTGCTCCTTGAATTGAATGTTTTTCATGTATATCAATTTGTGTACATTATTCCATGCATCTCATACATATAGAATCTTAAGTGATAAGAGCCTAAGGTTATTCTTTGATGGTTGTGAATTTTTGGTAAAAGACAAGTGGCCAAAGAAGACCAAGGAGAGGCTGATGATTCTTATCCTTAGGATGCTGTGTGTTGTATTTTCTTTCATCATGACAATGCATGCATCTTTATTTGTGCTTTTATTTGTCTTATGTTTATTTTGGATCTTATGTGAGACTTATGTGTTTGAATGCTATGATTGATGATATGTTTAGATTAATTTGCTAAGATTGGATGCATACTTTCTAGGTGAGTTTAATCTTGCATGCGCTCAATTAATTTAGATTGCCCCACTTAGTGTGTTTTATTGCTAGTAGTAAGTTTGCTCGATTTATTAGATTGGGTCAACACTTCCTTTCTAGATCGAGTCTTACTTGTGCACTTCACTTTTCAAAAAGTTTCCAAAACAACATGTTTTGAAATTTTGGTCAAAATACTAGCATAACACACATTGAGGACAATGTGTCTTTTAAGTGTGGGGGGAGGAAGTAGTCTATTTGAAAGATCCTATTTTTCTTTTCTATCTTATTGACTATAGATAAATTTTTCAAAATTTTTGAAGAAAATTGAAATTGATTTTGTATTTCTAATAAGTTTTGATTTAATTTCCATGAGTATAGTCTTGTGTGATATTAATTTGGTTTAAATACATTGAAAATATTTTTCAAATTTTCTTATGCATAATTTCATTCTTTGATTGAGAAGTGTAATTAATAAGGTTTTTCATACCCAAAAATGTTTTGACAAGTGTATTACTTCTAGAACTTGTGTTGAATCTTGTGTACATTTATAGAAGTATGTCATGGATATGTCAAAGACAAAGTGTGGGGGTATGAAGGGTAGCTAAAATCTTTTAAAAAGAAGTGTTTTCATGTAAAGAGGAGAAGAGGTATTTCTGCTTTTAAAAATATAAAAAAAAACTTTTCCATTGTTGTCACTCTTTTCTTTAACAAAAGGAGTTAGTAACCCTTGGAAAGAGGATAAGAGGCATGGAATGCGGAAGTATTGTCCCTCTTGAAAAAAATGAGTGTTAATAACCTCAAAAGAAAAAGGGCGTTAGTAACCCCTAAATCATGAACACTTCTAAGGTTAGTAACCTTGATTTCTTAAAAATATGTCATCCTTTTTACACTCATTCTAATCTTTGATGAATATCCATGATATTGCTTTCTCTTTGGAAATAGATGTAAATACAAGCTTATGGTAAGTTTTCCTTGTCAAATTCATCCAAGATATGTTGATCTTAGAACTTACATTATTAATTGGAGTGATTTTGTGCATAGTTGATTTGAATCTTATGGTCTTTGTATTTTTACTAACTTATATTGCATTGATTAGAAAATGTAGATTAAATTCTTAATTTGTTAGAAGTACTCTGTATTCTAAAGTTTGATGTCTCTAGTTAATGTTACATAATGTTTGTGGGTATCGTTCTAGTTAAGTAAACCCTCAGGAGACTATAACTCCTCCAATGTAGACATACATTAGTTTAAAGGCTTGCGTCACATGCTAAGTGCCGCCGTACACCTACGAAAGTGGAATCAATATGTTGTTTAGTTTAGTCACTAACCTTTTTTGCTTTCTTAGGATTAACATTAGTTTGCTAGGGACTAGCAGAGCTTAAGTGTAGGGGAAATATGATCGGACCAAAATTATGCATCTTTTTATGGTCATTTTCCTATGCTTTTTGGGTATTTTATGCTTGATTATGCCTTATATTTGGTATATTTGTGTTTATAGGTGTTAAAGTGAAGAAAAGTGCAAAATCACCAATTTTGTACCTTTTTGGAGCCTTTTTGGATGATTATTTACACAAATATTTTCCAGGGACAATTTGGATGAAGAATGGAGCCAATATGATCGTGATTGAAGAGTTTGAAGAGTCAATTTTATCATCATAAGATTGATTTTCAAGAGTTTGAAGCAAATAAGCAAAGTTGAGTTTCAAGGCCAGAAGACATGTCAAGTAGCGGACAAGCACTGGAGCACATGGGTCCTGAGACAAACTAGGTGGGGCGCCAGGCTTGCGACATGGGCGCCCAGCCAGAATCAGGGGTGCCGCCCAGCAGCCACATGGATGCTGCCGACCTGGGGTCTGAAGCAAACAACCTGGGCACTCAGCGCAACCAAGTGGGCGCCCAGGGGGAGTCGGGACATGACTCCGCGCGCGCTAAGCATGCCATCGCGTGTCACTTCCTCTTGAAGTTTCTTCATTAGTTTCCAGATTTGGCGACCTTTCTGTAATTTAGCCATAACTTTTGATCCAGATCTCCGTATGAGGCGTATGAGTAGCCGTTGAAAAGCTAACTCCAAGATCTACAACTTTCGTGTTTTGGTCGAAGCCCAAATCGGACGTCTTCATGGACGAAACTGCCCCTGAAGTCAGCAGACAGAAACTGTCTTAGGCCTGTTTTGCGGGATTGACCAATTTGAGACCAAAATCCTATTTGGATTAGCTTGAAGACTTGGAGAGCAGTCCAACACGTCCCTAGGGTTTGTTTAAGCCATCTAGAACTCTAAAATCTACCCTAGGCAGCCCCTATATATACCCTCTTATCCTAAAACCCTAGCTACAACTTACAACATCTTTCTACAACTTTTCTCTCCTTATTTTCTAGGTTTTGCGGTTTGGAGAGGAGGCAGCCGCCTCCTCCTCTTTTCCTCTTGGGTTTGTAAGTTTTCAATCTGTCATGGATTGGAGTTTCCAATCCATGAGAGGCTAAACCTTTATACTTTTTTTTCTTAGGTATTTTTTATCAATAAATCTTTGGTGAGACTTTTGTTCTTAATAATTTGATTTTTCCGTTTGAATATGTTTCTTATCTCTGTACTTCATCTTATATGTTTATGTTTTGATAGATTTGGATGGCCACCTTGTCTTGATAATATGAATGCTATAGTTAGATTCAAGTAGCTTGAGTCAAGCTAAAGTTGGTCCAAGTAACAAATTGTAATTCTAGGAGTCCTATGGGATATCAAGCCTTGTTGAAATCTTTAGGCCAAGATGGAAATTGATGTAGGCAAGTTTGGTATTGATTTATCATGCATGTCGATTAATAAAACCTAATGCTTGTTATAGGAAGGGGTGAAACCTAGATCATAACATTAGAGGTTAATTGTCAGCGAGATGCGGATTAATCTTCCTAGCATGTTGGAGTTAGCATCACGTCTGTTCCTATGCCAATTATTTAAACGGAGTTGTTTAAGATATTAAGAGGATTACTTTGTTTCAATGAAAGTTGATGTCTACGTCTTAGGCTATATACCGATTTGGGATGATTTATGATTCTTAATTGATTGCAATTTAAGTCAAATTCATGTTTTGTGTCTATGATCCATGGTTTACTTGATCAAAATAATTACCTAAAGGAGAAGAAGTATGCTTTAATTAATTGTTTCTCTTAAATTGTTTTCTTAGTCATTAGTGTAGATTTACATAATTGTTTTCTAATTTAGTTTACCTATTTTGAAAACTTATAAAAAATGCACTTTGGTAAGTTTTTCTTTTGTGTAATTTGGCTTTGATTTGCTCCTACCTTCTTTGTGGATTCGACCCCTACTTGCCCTAGTTAATAGTTATAGGTTTGTGGGAATTTATTTTGTGATTTGTTTAACGACCGATCAATTTTTTTATATATAGTATAGATTAATTTTATATAATTTTTTTTTATAATTAACAGTTATTTAGGGACGGATGAAGTATATAATAGCAATCTTCCAATGATACTATTTAGTTTTTTCAATCAGAGCGTGCCAAATGTCCACTTCGGATTGGTTTGCTCTTAGGTCCCACCACTTACAACTAAATGAATTATTTATAAAAAAGCCCTTGTACATTTCTATTTTATGCGATTTCATCCCTCACATCGATATTTCTATTTTAAGCGATTTAGCCTTCAACCCTATTTCTTTAGCAGGAATACCCTTTGACATTTCTATTTTATATTTTATTTAATATATATAATTTCACTCATTAATATTTTTAAATATGATTTAAAATACTCTTCTATCCATTAGTAAAAATACTTCAAAATCATGCGGCATCGCGCGGGCAAAAAATCTTGCATATTACAATATTGTCTCCTAAATATCTCTAATCCACGACTATCACCAATGTTTTTAAAATCGGACCGGCCATGGAACCGGTGAAAGTTTCGATCGGTGGTTCGATCGGTTCAACCACCGATCCGATTTGGTAAAGCCATTTGATGTCAAACAAAGAATTTCATATGTAATAGATAGTAATTGTTGCATGATAATGACATTAAAAACTATTTGGTAGAGTGGTTAAGAACTCTACATCCCTTTTTACTATGGTGTGGGTTCAAATCTCGCTAACAACAAAGTTTTTTTTCAAAATTCAATTTTTTAATTCTAGTCAACAGATTTGAAACCAATCAAAACCGATCCGGTTTTCAGTCCAACCGGTGTTGACTCAGTTGACTAATCGAAGAGCAAAACAATTGTCCGGACCGGATTGACCTCTGGTACCTGGTTTAACCGGTCCAGTCCGATTTTTTAAACCATGACTTTCACAACAGCTTTTGTTTATCATTTCCTGGTCAAATTAATTGTGCAGGTTTCTCTTGTTGTTGTATGGGATTCTTCTCCATTAAGAGGTCGTTTGTTGCTTTCCATGGAATAACTCTCCATAGGAGAGTGATTCTTGGGAGAGTGATTCCACGGAAAGTAACTCTAGGGAAAGTAACAATTAAATTCCATGGAGAGTAGTTTCAATGGTTTGGTTTATCAGCATTTTCCTTGGAAAATAATCCAATTTTAATTATATTTACACTTTCCATGGGTGAGAAAAAACTTTCCCTACTCCCCCTGTGGGAAAGTATTTTCCCATCTAGCAAGGAAAGTAGGCGCTCTTAAAATTATTTTCCCATCTAAAATTATCAAAACAAACGATGGAAAGTGTTTTCATCCTATTATTTTCCCAAGAAAGTAAGCAAAACAAACATACTCTAAATATATCGCGAGATTAATTTTCCTTTTATTGCATCAAATCTTTCAATAATGATGAAGCATGAAATTGAATAGAAACATTGAATCAAACTTGCTGTGAAAGTCTATAAGTTTGGGCAATGGACGGGGTTTACATTTCATGTATTTAACTTGATTTTGTTTTATTAGAATTCATTTTCTCTTATTATTTTGTGAAAAATAGAGTATTCCATATCGGATCACATTACAAAAAACAAAATTCGTACCCTCGACGCGAAGTGTGGGCCACCATTCTAGTTAATAATAATAATTAAGTAATTAAAGGACATATTAACCGATTAATCTCATTTATTGAAATTTCAGTGTGTTAAAATTATAATTTTATGAAATTAAAAATCGTTAGCAAAGTAATTCATAATGTTAACCATAATTGACTTACTTCGAGAGAGCTTTATTATCTCTTCCTCAGGAACATGGATTTTTTTCAAGGTTTGCCCTATCTTTTTCTCCCAAGCACAAATCATATCCAATTGAGACACAATGTTGTCTGGGGGCCTAATGACAACGACACGATTAGCTGCTCTTGCCTCCGTCGCTGCTTTCAGTGTATAGGTTGCAACGTCATCCTCATAGTTTATGACAGCTGCTTCATATATATATAACAATGCGAAGTCCTATATTATTCCTTTTACTTTCAAATCTCAAATAGAAAAATGAAAATCTTCCAACAATTTACTACCACAATTTTTAAACCAAAAAAGAAAAAGCCAAAGTGAAAAATAATTATGTATAAATATTAATTGATCTTCCAATTTTAAAACTGTGTTAACTGCAAGGTGGAAAGGAGTGGTAAAATTAGTTGGGACATATACAAAATTCTGTAGTAGTACAATGACAAATAATGACCACCAAATCTTGAGCTTTGAGGATATTCTTAATTAATTTCATATTATACTAATTAAGGACGACGAAATGCTAAAAGATTTATAAAGTATAATGAAGGTCTCTCAGGCCTTTTGCTTTGCCACTACCATAAACTATAACTTCGTCTCGTTTTTTCTCATTTGGATGAAGAAAAATAGTTAACAAAATATGCACCAAGTGAATTTGCAGAGACAAATGTGTATGGGATTCCAGCTGCTTCTATTGCTCTTCTAATAATCCTTTTGTTAGAAAACACAGCTTCTAGCGGTGGGAGCGCCTTCACTCTGTCAACTTCGTTGCCAAATTCTGAAGGAATAAACCTCTATGTATATTTTGCCAGAAAGAAACAGTACACAGTACACAATTAATATCATTACATAATTTATTAGAAAAAAAAATTAATATATCTATACAAGAAAAAAGCGTATTTAGTAACTCCAAATATCGTAGCAAAAAGCAAATTTATCATCGCCAGAGATTTTAGACTTTTAGTCCTTTGTATAAATCCGCTTGTTAATTTAATGGATAACGCAACAACTTACGTGTCAGTTACAAAATTTCTGAAATTCTTCTTTATGGAGTTTAGGAAGTACAATATTTTTTTTTTTGGATAAATATAGGAAGTACAATATTGTCGAATGTCGATGTATATATAAAATAATAATCCACATATAATTAAAAAATTTTCTTCCTTTTGTCATTTCTTAAATTAGTACAAGTAAATAATTACCTTAATTGTGCCAGCATCCTTCATTGCACTTATTATTTTAAGCTGTTCAAGATATTGAGGAACTGCAAGTGTGGAGATCACAATGTCTACCTTCCGAAGTAGTGAAACTAGTTTTTCATGCTCATCCAATTCTCCCTGAAATCCCATCAAACAAAAAAAGTTGTGCTTATTCTTTGAAAGAAAAAGGAAAATTAAGACCCAAAAAGGAAAAAAGGATTTGAATTTTGAAAGAAATTAGTAACCTGGATAATGCAAACACCCATGGATTGAAACTCATTAAGAAGCTCCAACTTGGAATTGTCTTTATTATTTGGTTTGAGTGGGCGAGTATAGGCGTATGTGAAATGACCCATGGAAACAGATGCCTTCACCATATATTTGCCAAGATACCCAGTGGCTCCAAATATCAATATCTTGCTCCTTTCACTACCCATATGTGTGTTTTCTTTTGCTGCCAACCTTCTTTTCAGGTCGATTGAAAATTTGAAATTCTTGGTTTCGCATAAAAACCGTTTAAGTATAATTTATTTTATAGGATAAAAAATGAAAAACATTTTAGGATATATTTGCATGTATGATCACGATTAATTCAAGCATATATATATATATAAAAGAAAAGAAAAACGTTTGTTTTTCTATCTAAACTAATTTGCACCATTGATGTCAAAAAAACTAATTTGCACCATACAAATATTTGTACATAAAAAAAACGTTCGTTTTTCTATCTAAACTAATTTGCACCATACAAATATTAGTACATAAATAATTTAGGATATTTAATTTAACTTGTGGTCAGGAATACTATAATTAATTTCATTGCATTGCATTGATTGTGCACACTCAAAAAATGTGCTGGAATATATGTACAAAGAGCATGTGAGTAGATTGGGCCACGATAACAGGGTTTGACAAAAAAAAAGTGTATAACGATGGTAAACTAAATTGTTTCTTTTAGGGTGTACTTTTGATTAAAACTCAAGGAGATCAAATCATCGGTCTCACGTAATCAAATATGGGAAATTAACAACAGTCGCCAAATTGTATCTGAGTTGTTAGCTCAATTAGTGAGTGCACCGTGATCTGTACTGTGAGATCTTGCATTCAAGTCTCACAGAATGTGAGATTAGTTAGTGATGGGCCTAGTTTGTTGTTTACCTTGTATGCCTATTTCATATATTTTTGGAAATTTTCCCTCCCATTTTTGTGTTGTTTTTGTTATTTTTGTGTTTTTAGGGGTTCGGCTCCCATCCAATACTAATACGATTCATTGATTTCCAATACGTACCTAGATGATTGACACCTATCAAAAATATTTTCAATGGTTCAGATTATTAAAGGGATATAACCTCACATAGTGTTATTAAGGTTTAATTTTCCTTTACTCCGTTATCTCTCTCTTCCATTTCTCAAACCCATCAGAGCCACCATGATTACCTTGTCACAGTCCAACCACCAAAGCCACAGCTCGATTCCGGTAGTGATCGAGCACCTTTCTCGCAACGAGAGAGCTTACCAATTGCCACATATTACTTTTCCCGTTTCCTCAAGGAAAGGATCGTCTGCGTAAATGGACCCATCAAGATTCAAAAAGCAACACAACCCACTTCGTAGTTTCCCAAGTCTTCTTCCTTGAATCCGAGAACCCATCCACATGTATCTCAATTTCCCCGACAGCCAAGACATTGTAGGTTTTCCACCTTTTCCCCCTTTCTTAGATTCCTAATTATTTGACACGATGAAATATGTTAATCTCCAATTAACATAATCTGTTTTGGCCAAGCTGCGTCAATGGCTTCTTTTGACCTTTTTCTTTTTTTTTCTTTAACTTTAGTGTATGGAAGAGGGAAGGAAAGAGAGATAATGGAGTGAAGGAAAATTAAACGGTATGATGTGAAGCTATATCTGTTTATACCCTAATTTACAATTTGGGTAATTAAGTAATTGTGGCAATTTGACCTAGTCCCAAAACCCCAACTAACCTTGAAAATTGCTTGGAAAATTCATTGTTGGTCAGGTGGCGTTAAATTTTGCTTGCTTGGGGTTGGAAAGCATCAAGGACCAAATTGTAAAGAAGGAATAAGTTTTGGCTTAAAATTATAATTAAGCCAATAAGCTTAACTTTACAAAATAAAAAGTGGCGATGGATTTTGCCTCAAATATGGCCGCCCGATATAAGAAAGACGGCAAATTGGTCTTGAATTAATTCAAGGCCGATTGACCATAAATTGAATAAGCCACATAGTGGCCGTGAGATTCGGCCATCGTGGCCGTGAGATTCGGCCATGGTGGCCGTGAGATTCGGCCATCCTTCAAAAGACTACATGATGGTCGTGGTAAAAACCCACGATGATTTTTATGATAAACTAGGTAAGACTTTAAAATTTACATGTGTTTGGCTACTTTAGCCAAATCAATTCTAATTATTAAATTTGACCAAGGTGGCTATGATAAAAAGCCATATTTGGTTTTCAACCTTGCCATAATGGAGAATTTTAAAAGGCCATGCCGGGCTTTCAATTTGACCAAGGTGGTTGTGATAAAAAGCCATGTTGGCTTTTCAATTTGACCAAGGCGGTGTGAAGGCAAATCAGAGTTGTGGAAAATTCTTTTAACTCACAAGGAAATAACGTGTATATCAAGTGATTGATCGTGATTTCCTAATTTCGTGGATCTGAATGGTAATGAGGATTTCCAATCAATTATATGAAGATTGAAGACAATTACAATCTCTTGATGAAAAGGATTTTTGGCTATATAAGCAGAAGCACCACCAACGTTGAAGTGGTCTCAGCACCAACAATCTGCTCAACGCAAACAACACTACACCCCAAGCTTTACGCTTGCTACACTTTTCTTTAGGCTTGCTCATGCAAGTTTTCATTTTGTTTTGTTCTTAGACTCTTGTCTACTTGAGACTCTTGTCTCCATCATTCCTCTCAATCTCTTGATTGAGTTTTCTCTTGTAATTTTCCTATTT
>AWWV01014356.1:0-18708 GCA_001974805.1 Corchorus capsularis
GCCCCTCTCCACGATCAGAGCGTGCGCCCAGGAGATTTTGGCGCAACATCTCTTTTTGGTCACGCCTGGTGGGACACAAGAAAGACTTCTCGCTCTGGCGTCTTTTTCAGGTTATTCACAAGTTCGCGATCCAACTTTTAATTTCTATTATTTTGTTGGCTACGGCTCCTCCAAGGACACCGAGCGTTAATTTCTACTGCAGGTTTACTTTTACTACTTTTGTTTTAATTGCAATTCTCATGCCATGTTGCAATGTGGTTTTCTTTCATACTCTTCTTTCCTACCTTTCTTCTTTATTTACAAGTTTTTTAATTTATTGCAATTGCTATAACTTTGCTCACAATGTGTCCTTACGAGGACATAAAAGTGACAATGGAAACGACGACGAGGTTGGTGGCAAATCTTCTCAGGGTTGTGCCATGGCTTTCGATGAGTTTACTATCATCTTTGAAGACATGATGAATAAGATGGATGCAAGATTTCAAGAAATGATCCAGGAACAAAGAGTCTTGTTAACCCAAAACGAGAATGGCTTCAAACAACTTCAAGAAGCCATCTCGGGGATGGTAGCAACGCTCGTGGGCAAGTTCAACAAGGCCAGAGGGAGATGCCAACCCCACTTGATCCCATGCTTACTACCAATGGCGTTTCACAAGCCTTAGTTGGCCTCACTTTTGTTCCAAAAGAAGCCATTGTGGAAGAACAAGTGGCTACATTAAAGAAGGAATCAATGGATCTTGGTCGTAAGGTTGATGACAAGATGAAACCCAAGAAACTAATGTATGGTTACGCTAATCTTTATGAAGTGGATTTATTGTCTAACCAACTTAACAGGCCAATACCAAGATCAGTGGCGTTGAGCATGGCCCCCAGGAGAAAATTAGAATTGACACCACCTAAAGCAAAGCATGTGATTTCGCGTGCTACAGATCTTCCACCAAGGAAGAATGAACCGCGGAGGCTCAACTTTGATCATGAGCAAGGAGGGTCAATGTATCAACACACAAATGAAAAGCCAAGGGATCAAGTGGCACGTAAATCGGCTAGGGGAGCTTATTTTGCAAACCCTAGGCCGAAACAACCAACACCACACCCTATGGCCCCTTCAACTTCCAAGATGGCCCCATCAGATCCACATGTGATTAAAAAGCCTGTTAAGTCCCCCGCAAAGCCAAGATCCATGAAGTCAAGGGGAGAATTGAGGCCATGGCTTGGAGAAAGAAAAGATGAGCTTAGAGCCAAGGGTATCAATAAAAAAGTTCAACCACGTCAAAGCTATGTTGTTCAAAATTTCCAATCAAGAACACTAAGGCCGGCTTATGGAGCTCCAATAGGGACTTGGAAAAGAGTGGAACATCCCAAATTTCCAAATCCTCCTTTGCAACGTAATAGAAAGACATGGAGACGGAGAGAACTTCGGAGAAGGGCCAAAGCCAGAAAAAAGATGGAGATAAATGAAAAAACGGAAAACTTAAAACTCCACATTTGAAATATGCAATTTGTCTAGCGTGGAACAAGCCAAACTTGATGCACGGACAACAATGATTGAAAAGAAAGAAGCCGAACTTCAAGCTAGATCTGATGATTTGGGCAACATGGTGATTGTTCTAAATGAAGTTCAAAATGAGTCTCTTGGTCTTTCTAACCAGAAAAATGCCAAGATCGATGATGAAACAAATGACGGGTTAAGCATCAATGGTGATGTTAATACCCTAAGTGAAAACAAAACAACGCAAGCGGATGATTTCGATGAAAAATCAGAATGTTCTATTGCATTTGGCCAATTCACGGATAATCTCCCTTGCAATTCTCTTACTTTAACATGCATCTCTGTCACCAAAGTTGATAGAAGAATGGATCTTGGTAAGCCACTCCAAGATGGGAACAATGAAGACATAATTCAATTGCCTCATGGGAATGAAGAATACGCGGGGGCCAAAGAAGATAATGCCAAGGTAATTATTCTCTCCAAACATGACGATAATGCCACTGATACTGATGATGATGGTGTTATTAATGCCATAAAGGAAGTTGATGTCGTCATTAATAGCAAGGATGCAAGTGAAGATGATGAAATAAGTGAAAACGAGATTATGCAAGCTAACGATTTCGATGAAAAATTTGAGTGTTCAGTTGCACTTGGACAATTCATGGTAATTGGAACTGACAAAGAGCATGCCAACCTTCCAGAATTTCAACAAGGTGCAATTATGGCTGGTCTTCAGGCCATGATGCATGATCTAAAAAATCTAGAGCAAAAGCTTGAGGCTCATCATACTCAAAAAGAAGAAGGCTTTGGAGAAATAATTAAGAGATTACAAGCAATGCCAGGGCGGCAAGAGAATTGGTGGTAAGGCCACTTGTTTTCACCAAGTTCATAAAAAGTTTAGTGGATAAAGCCGCCCCAATTACAAATGTGGCTAATATATTAAAAAAAAAAACAAACGATTACCTCCATGGCGATACTTATTGGCAAAATCCCTCACCATAAGGAATTTGTGCCAACACCACAATGGCTTTGGCATGGACCTTCAAAAAGTTTTCTCCATGGCCACTTATGAGTAGTGGAAGGATCCTTAATGTCCTAATTTCAATCTTGTCTTTTTCAACAAAGATTGAATTTTCAAACGCCAAAGAAGATGGCTAAATGACGCAAATTATTTCTCGGGAACTTTTGTTGGCCTTTAAATCAGCCAAGATTTGCTCAATTGTCAAGAACTTAAAATCAATTAAATTCGGCCACTTTAAATAAGTTATTTGAATTGGCCAATGCCCATTTTCATGGAAAGCAAAAGTCAATTTGGCCAGACGGTAATCAAGCTTTGAGGCCAAAAGAGTTTTTGAGTGGTGATCAAAATTGTTAATATTAATTTTGGCCTTAATTATTTTGGCCAAGTTAACTAATGTTTTTAACGTTGGCCTTAGTTTAATTTTGGCTACTTGCAAATCAGTTTTTTTGTGTTGGCAAAATTGAAAGCCACCAATTAAAATAAAATTGCTCGTTGGAGGTTATATTTCATCAGGCAATTCCACTACGTTCCATACCTAATGAAATAGGGGGGCAATGTTTATACCCTAATTTACAATTTGGGTAACTAAGTAATTGTGGCAATTTGACCTAGTCCCAAAACCCCAACTACCCTTGAAAATTGCTTGGAAAATTCATTGTTGGTCAGGTGGCGTTAAATTTTGCTTGCTTGGGGTTGGAAAGCATCAAGGACCAAATTGTAAAGAAGGAATAAGTTTTGGCTTAAAATTATAATTAAGCCAATAAGCTTAACTTTACAAAATAAAAAAAGAAATCCATCGCAAGAGTGGCGATGGATTTTGCCTCAAATATGGCCGCCCGATATAAGAAAGACGGCAAATTGGTCTTGAATTAATTCAAGGCCGATTGGCCATAAATTGAATAAGCCACATAGTGGCCGTGAAATTCGGCCATGGTGGCCGTGAGATTCGGCCATCCTTCAAAAGACTACATGATGGTCGTGGTAAAAACCCACGATGATTTTTATGATAAACTAGGTAAGATTTTAAAATTTACATGTGTTTGGCTACTTTAGCAAAATCAATTCTAATTATTAAATTTGACCAAGGTGGCTATGATAAAAAGCCATATTTGGTTTTCAACCTTGCCATAATGGAGAATTTTAAAAGGCCATGTCGGGCTTTCAATTTGACCAAGGTGGTTGTGATAAAAAGTCATGTTGGCTTTCAATTTGACCAAGGCGGTGTGAAGCAAATCAGAGTTGTGGAAATTCTTTTAACTCACAGGGAAATAATCGTGTATATCAAGTGATTGATCGTGATTCCTAATTTCGTGGATCTGAATGGTAATGAGGATTTCCAATCAATTATTATGAAGATTGAAGACAATTACAATCTCTTGATGAAAAGGATTTTTGGCTATATAAGCAGAAGCACCACCAACGTTGAAGTGGTCTCAGCACCAACAATCTGCTCAACGCAAACAACACTACACCCCAAGTTTTACGCTTGCTACACTTTTCTTTAGGCTTGCTCATGCAAGTTTTCATTTTGTTTTGTTCTTAGACTCTTGTCTACTTGAGACTCTTGTCTCCATCATTCCTCTCAATCTCTTGATTGAGTTTTCTCTTGTAATTTTCCTATTTGCAATAATAACCATACGTTGTTATTTTGTTCCAAACTTGTTTAAAACCTGATTATACTCTGCAAGAAGTCTGGGTTGCATGTATTAGACACTTCGGTGTGACTTACAACCAGATCTCACAAATCGTCTGATTCGATCGTATTTCAAGCTCTCTGAGCTCGCATTAATTCCTTTGTCAATTTGTGCAAATTGACTGGCACGCCCCTCTCCACGATCAGAGCGTGCGCCCAGGGAGATTTTGGCGCAACAATATCCATTTAAAAATTTGAACCGTTGAAAATGTTTTTGATAGGTGTCAATCATCTAAGTATTATGTATTGGGAATTAATGGATGTTAATAGTATTGGAGGGGAGCCGGATCCGTGTTTTTAGATGATAATTGGATGATTGATGTGACCTAAAACCACCCAATTGGAGATGTAAATGTGCAGATTCATAAGGTTTCAAGGCATGGAATCGGAGAATTGCGAGTCTAGCAAAGGAAATTGCCAAATTAAGCATAGTTGGAAATTCTAACAGTTTTGCGACCCTTTTGTATTTTGAGCATATCTTTTGATCCCGAACTTGAAAAATGCGAGTGAGGTATCATTGGAAGTCTAACTCTAAGCTCTACAGCTTTTATTTAGATTAAAAGAGCCAATTCATTTCCACATCACCCTCATGTGGGCCCACAATGCGAGAAAAAATAAAAAAAAAGAGTTCTAAGAATATAATTTTTGTTAGTCATATAGGAATTTTAAAATTCCTTTTTTTGTTTTATCATTTTTTTCCATGTAGGCCCCACATGAGGCTATCCTCAAAATGCCACATCAATAATCAAACAGAGCTGTTAACTTCCGTCCACTTTAGGGCTATTTGTATCAAATTTGAAAATTTAGGGGGTTGGGTGTCCCTAAAAACGAAAATGGTGTAAAATCTCCATATTTAAGAGGTAAGGAATTAAAAGGATATTTAAGTTGTACATATTAATCCCAAACTTTTTTTTTTTGCCCATCCAAGACTACTCTTCTAAACTACCCTTATCTAATGCTTTATTAGTTTAATAGGTATAATAATAATGCTCAATTGTCCTTAAATAAGGGGTAGAAGGACATTAAACCGTACAATAATGTGTACTAAATATTTGAGAGAAAAGTAGTAAAACAATCAAAATACCATATAGGTCCCTCTACTTACCAAAAGGGATCAATTTGGTCCCCTACTACAAAAACTGTCAATTTGGTCTCTCTACTTAATAAATTTGTCAATTGAGTATAATTTTGATTATTGCATATGTTGCTTTTGTTTCTGTTGAGGTTGTTGTGAGCTTTCAGCATTAGTGGTCTTCATTTCTTGTTGTTTGAAGTATAAGTCTTATAAGAAAAGCATAAAAAATAGAAGAATTATGCCAATTATTTGTAAATAAGTAATATTGGACAAACAGATAATCAATTGACTTATTCGGTTAAGTAGAAGAACTCAATTGACATTAACTTGTAAGTAGAGAGACCAAATTGATAGTTTTTGTAATAGTGGAGACCAAATTGATCCCTTTTTATAAGTAGAGAGACATGTACAATATTTTGACCTAAGTAAAACTGAGGAGAAGAGATATACTACAATATACGGACATACCTTTTCATAAAACAAAAACTCACGTGATGAAAAGTTGTGATATCAATAACTACTAGTATTTTATTTTATTTTTTTTTTGCACAAAGATGTAAATAACTACTATAGTAACTAGTCTAATAGAAAAAAATATCTGCCCAGAAAAAAAAAAAAAGAAGAAGAATATCTAAGGTCTAAGCCCATAAAAAAGGACAAGAGAGACGTGGTAGATTGGTTATGTGAATTTCGGATATATAAATTTAACTTGCAAAAGAAAGCAAGTTGTCCTCCTGTTTACGGAAGAGTGATGACTCATTTAGAGCTTGTTTGGCATCGTTTTTGTTTTCTGTTTTCTTTTCTGTTGTCAATTTTCTGTTTTGTTTCAAACAAAACAATGAAAACACGTTTAACAAGCTGTTTCCGTTTTCAAAAATTTTGGAAACAGAAGCAGTGTTTTGGAAAAAAGTGGAAGCAAGAATTTTGTGTTTTCATGTTTTTCCAAAACACAGGAGCAGAATGACGAACAGTAATTCACATGCTTTTTAAACTTTTTTTTTTACTTTTTTATTTAAAAACATACAAACAAATTGTATATCCAAACATGTTTTTGTTTTCAAAAATTGACAACGCAACAAAAACAAAACGAAAACGAAACAAAAACAAAAAACAGAAAAACGAAAACGATGTCAAACGAGCCCTTGGCATTTACTATTCAATATATAAAATTAAAAACAATAATAGTAAAACTTTTGAAAATGATTGTTTAGTTGCTTTTGGGACACACATAAAGGGGCGGAAGGAAACGATTTCTATCCATTTCTTTTTTTCTTCATTCAAATTGAAACAAAACTATCTCAGTTTCTCTCACTTTTTTTTCCCTCTTTCATTCATTTCTTCCCAGGCATTCGTTTCTACAACAGACCCAATCAGGTTAGTTTTTATAGTTAATGTTATTATTTCTTTTTAATTTTATAGTTTCTATCTGGGTTTGCAGGCAGCCATTTCGATTTTTCTATGAATTGTTTTGAAATGCTATGAACAAAAATAAGTTTTTTGCTATATTTTGAATGTCGGTATTGATATTTTTGTTTGAATTTTGCGCCTAAGTTTTTTGTAGTGTAGTTTGATAATATTAAATAATGTGTCTTTCTGCTATAATTTTCTATATGATACGTTAATTAATGTGATATTATCATTAATTTTTTGAATTTTTTTTTCTTATTCATTTGCATTCTTAGTTTAATGAGCTTCAAGTTTCAGCATTTGTATTGTCTGTTGAGGAGAGAATATAAGAAAAGAAAACAAAATAGATATAATTTTCTTTAACATTATTATATATATCATTTTTAAGTTAAAAAAAAAAAAAAAAGATAAAGAAAGAAGAAGAATGGGCTTCTAATTTTATCTTTACAATGCTGTTGCATCAATTTCATGCCTGCCTTTATTAGTTTATCTATTTTCCCTTTCAGAATTATGTTAACCCTTTTGTATATGTATTGATTGTTCATTTTTTCATTTGTTATAACTTGCAGGTCTTGGTGTCTTTAATTGAAGTGAAGCTTCTGGATTTATTTTACTAAAAAGAATTTAAATTTGTTGAGCACCATAGCGATGGGAACTTCTGAGGCAGTAATGCATGTTTTATCTGGGGCTGTACCTCGGCTTTTGAGTAGTGATCTTTGTTTTAGCAATTCGGATTTAGTATGTTCTTCTAAATACCACGTTAAGTCTTTGAAGAAAATAGGTTCGAGGTATGTGCAACCTTTCAAGCATTCGAGTATGACGAGATGTGAAATAGGAAGCTCTAGGCGTAAGCAATTATGCGGTAGTTTGTATGGAAATAAAGCAATTGACAGATTAAAGCTTCTTAGTTGCAACTGCCAGCAGGCTGAAAGTGTTAGTGGATTAGGTATGGAGGAAGGGAATGAGGCATGGTTTATGGATAGTGCAAAGAAGTTAAATATTAATGGTTCAGTAAACTCACCAAATGTTTTGGAGTTTGAGGATGTTGAGCAGTTGAAGAGGGAAAAGAAAGGCTCGATTTCTAATGGTAAAGCTGGAAATGGTACAAGTACCTTTCACAAGGCAAGTGTAGATTCTACTGAGGATGAAGCATGGGAATTGCTGCGAGATTCTATGGTATACTATTGTGGCAGTCCTGTTGGAACAATTGCTGCTAATGATCCCACAACTTCTAATGTGTTGAATTATGATCAAGTCTTTATTCGTGACTTTATTCCTTCTGGTATTGCTTTCCTATTGAAAGGAGAATATGACATTGTTCGGAACTTCCTCCTCCATACACTTCAGTTACAGGTATTTCAGATTTAATAAATTGGTTGAATTAAGTATTTGTGATGCAAATTATTATGTTTTGGTGGATTTCCTGATTTCTTGGTATATTATCTCTCTCCCTTATTTCCTGATTACTGTTGAAGGATGCTTGCATGACTTTGTGTGTATACAGATAAACAAAGCAAAACCTTCTAGCAAGTTATGTTCCTAGGTCAGGCAACACACGATATTATTTTTATTTTGCTATTAACATATGATATTATTGACCAGCCAATAATGTTATTAAGGCCACTGTTTCTTCTTAGTTTCATTTTATTCTGTAAGTTGATTGTTCAGAAAACTTCCTTGTTCTACTTTGCTGCCATTGCGTTTATATTTATATTTATCAAAGGATGGAGGCTGCATAGTCCCTGTAGGTTATTTAGAGTAAAAAATGACTCAGTAATTTACAGCTACTATGTCTATGTGCTGTATGATTGATTCGTCGTGATTTAGTACTTCATTAATAATTCACTTTATCTAACTGTCCAGTTCTTGACGGTAAAGATGCAGAAATGGTTTACATCTTAGGTTATGTTTGGTTCGTGGTATCTTAGGTATCACGTGGTAATGTCATTCACACTACTTTCCTAGGAATGTTATTTTAGTGGGAAAGTATAATTTTTTATTTTTATGGGAATAAGATTACCATGTTTGGTTAACATGGGAAAGTTATTACATTTTAAGATTATAAGAGAAAGACAAGGGAAAAAGAGTAACACTTTCCTGGGAAAGTTAACTTTCCCACCCTTTTAGGTGGGAATGCCATTCCCACCACTTTCCCACTTGAATGGGAAAGTGATGGGAATGACATTCCCACCTAAAATTAGATTCCACCAACCAAACATGGGAATGTTATTCCCTCTACCTAACTTACCACACTTTCCCACTACATTCCACGAACCAAACGCAACCTTAATGTTTTCTTACCCTGATGGATATATGCGTTAGGGATGTAGATGCTTTTCTAGTAAAAGTTAAAATGAAGTAGAACCGTGGATTTGAATATCTTGACAACTATGATCATGTAATCTTTTATTAGACAGCATGATTATATGATTAAAGGAGTCTACTGTAACTTTCATGATTTGGATGTGGTATTAAATAGGTAATATGGTAAAATCAATCCATGTAGCCCAACGAAAGTTCTCTGGTTATTGTCTATTAAGAACTATATATATTAATTGTTGTTTCCACATATATATAGATGTTTCATGCTGAAACAGTGTGATTGAACACTTCTATATGCTGTAACGACAAATTGAGATGTGGGATTGATTGTCTATCAAGTTGTGGGTGCGCAATTTTAATCATATATCTGATATAAAATGTCTTGAATGTATAAGCTACTGCTAGATAAACTTCCTGCTTTATTTGGTTATTTTATATACTTACTTCAAATGTAGAGCTGGGAAAAGACGATGGACTGTCATAGCCCTGGTCAGGGATTGATGCCTGCAAGTTTTAAAGTGCGTACGGTTCCTCTTGATGGTGATGATTCAGCAACAGAGGAGGTATTGGATCCTGACTTTGGAGAGGCAGCTATTGGCCGTGTTGCTCCTGTTGATTCTGGTAAAAAAATTTATTCTTAAAGAGGGTTTGTGTTTTCAATTTATTTTTAATGCTTGATTTTTTATTTCTTTTGCAACTGCCTTATCAATTTGCAGGATTGTGGTGGATAATATTGTTGCGGGCATATGGAAAATCCTCTGGTGATCTTTCAGTTCAGGAGAGAGTTGATGTCCAAACTGGAATTAAGATGATTCTGCGACTATGTCTTGCTGATGGTTTTGATATGTTTCCTACATTATTGGTAACAGATGGTTCTTGTATGATAGATCGTCGCATGGGAATTCATGGACACCCTCTGGAAATTCAGGTAATTATCTGTATGCAAAGAACATCAACTGAAGGATCAATCTTACATTATAGAAGCATTAATAGAAGGATCCATTTGGTTGTTGCTTGTGCTCCTTGCTTTTTGCTTCCTAAAATAGTTGTCAAAAAAAAAATTGTAAATGAAAAAGAAAAATTTTAGTTTAGTAAGAATGAAGAAATGATTTAACTGTAAGACCTATTATAAGATAATTAGTCTATATATACAAGTAAAATCTAGTATTTCATTATAAGGAAATTTTACATTTTTCTATTAATTTGTCAAATAATTGCATGTTTTGGCCTTTTACTTCCTTGAACAAGAACCATATCAAGGCCATTATATACCATCGTCTGCAGAATGAATTACTTCCCTCTCTTTTGAACAAATAGACATTGAAAATGTAGAGAAATTCTCTTACAAGAAAGTGGAAGTAGCAATAAGTGTCAAAGAATTAGTAATAGCATATGGCTTAGGCATTGGCTTAAGTAGCAAAGTTTGTAGTTTTATCAGATAGTTTGCTTATAATAGTATAGGGGAGGAGATGTAGAACATGTGCAAATGACTGCCCAAGTGCTGTCATATAGTCGAAATGTTAAATGATAGAGGATTTTAACCTTACATAAAAATAATCATTATTTTTACCACCGACTTTGTGTGCTGTGGAAATTACTTGTATGATTGGGGAAACAAATTAAAAAAGATTAGAAAAGAAATCAATACATTCATTCTTAAAATGAGCTTCTCCTGAACCAAGGGTTGGGGGCATTATTTTCTCAGAAAAAGATGGTTTTTTTGAGAAGCTATAATAACCGAACTCTTTTTTATCGAGGGATCACAATTCACCACAACCGTCAAAACATTGTCACGTCACATGGTTAATCTGTTTTTGTTATTTTGAGTAACATGTCATTTAAACTTGTCTCTCCCCAATTTACCTTAAATATCTGTTTTCTCTATGATTTATGCTGCAAGTTGGTCGAGTTGCCGATATATTTTTTTTATTAATGTGTATACTGATAAATTTTTGAATCTTTACTTGCATTTCATATGCAAGCAATTTAATTTGAGTGGCCATGCTTTCTCAAAAATATCCAGACACCTGATATTGAGATAATTTCCTGTAGGCACTTTTCTATTCAGCATTACTGTGTGCACGTGAAATGCTTACTCCTGAGGATGGATCAGCTGATCTTGTTCGAGCCTTGAATAATCGTCTGGTTGCTCTGTCCTTTCACATCAGAGAATATTATTGGATTGATATGAGAAAACTTAATGAAATCTACCGTTACAAGACTGAAGAGTATTCATATGATGCTGTTAACAAATTCAATATTTATCCAGATCAAATTTCTCCCTGGTTGGTGGAATGGATGCCTAATAAAGGAGGCTTCCTGATTGGGAACTTACAACCAGCTCATATGGATTTCCGATTCTTTTCTCTGGGAAATTTGTGGGCTGTTGTAAGTGGTCTTGCAACGACAGAACAGTCACATGCTATATTGGATCTCATTGAGGCTAAGTGGGACGATTTGGTGGCAGACATGCCATTTAAGATCTGTTACCCAGCTCTTGAAGGTCGGGAGTGGCAGATCATTACAGGCAGTGATCCTAAAAACACGTAATATAAATACCTTAATGATAATGCTCTCATTGTTTCTTTTAGTTGTAAGAAGGTTAATAATTTGTTTGTAATGCAGGCCTTGGTCCTATCACAACGGTGGTTCCTGGCCAACTCTACTCTGGCAGGTTGGTAATGGTGGCTCTACCATACATATCTTATCTTTTGCATATTGATGAGGTTTCTTTTGAGTGTAAGCTTGGAAAGTGAAAGTACGAAATTCTGATACATAAATCCCATTTTACAGCTAACAGTCGCATGCATTAAGATGAATAGACTGGATATTGCTGCAAAAGCTGTTTCAATTGCTGAGAAACGCATATCTAGGGACAAATGGCCCGAATATTATGATACTAAGAAAGCAAGATTCATTGGAAAGCAATCACGCCTGTTCCAGACCTGGTCTATTGCAGGATACCTCGTGGCAAAACTTCTGCTTAGAGACCCAAGTGCGGCAAAAAATTTGACAACCGAAGAGGATTCCGAACTTGTCAATGCCTTCTCCTGCATGATCAGTGAAAATCCAAGAAGGAAGCGTGGTCCGAAGGGGTTGAAGCATACATACATAGTTTGAGTTATCTAAATTGTGTGCAGACCTGATTTATGGTACATTTCATTGTCTCTGATGGCCATAATGTGGAATTGGCCATCATTTTTCATTCTATTTATTCAATTAGGTAAAGCTTAATTGTTAGAACACAACTCTAATCGCGTATCAGAGATGCTCATGTAAAGATTGTTTCTCTGATTTAGGGTCATATTTGATACTGAAATATATTATTATACTCCTATGGACTATGCTATGGGAACTATCTTTTGTCAAACCATATATAATATACGAATGTGATGAATGATTGTCTTACGGATTTAATTGTAAATCAAACATTACACTTATCTAGAGTTCTTCATGATTATGATATCACTTTTAGTTCCAATAACCCGTGTAGATAAGATAAATGAGTTCATGTTTCTCAATGTTACCATTGAGGTTAAAAAGGATGGTGGTTTCGGAGTAAGTTGCAATATCCTTTGCTGTCAATGTTACTGGTTTGTTGTACTTGTAAAGATGCTATTAAAGTTCAAGTTTACCTTTGGAGCAGAAGCAGAGCAGGCCATCAGCGGCTTATAACAGACAAATTGGACGAAAAGTAACAAAACATGCAATATTTTCATTAATTGCTGATGTCTCCTTTTCAGTGTAGATATATAGTTTTTCATTTTGGATGCAAGTTGAAACCTCGATGCCCAGAATTTTTGTAATTTTAAGGTTGTCTCCTTCCTTTTGTCTGTAAAGAGTCAGGTTTTGAAAAGTAGTCAGCTAATCAATCTGCTAAGAGCCAGAACCTTATATATACTACATATTAATTTTATATACTCTGGATAAGACTAACTATCCATTTGAACTTTCAACCAGGGAAGAGCTAATCGCCCCGTTTTCGTCATTTAATCACTTGGTTTTTTACTTCATTGCCCTCAATTCACACTTGATGATTTTTGTTTGTTTTGGGTCATTAAAATAATCTTATATATATTTGGTTCATGCCCCCTGGATTATGCTCTTTGTTAGTGGGTTTTAAATGAATTTAGGGATTCACACTTGATGCATTCCTTTTGATGCTAATTAGTTTCCCATTTTTTTTCACTTGTTTATTTGGAATTTAAATTTTAACGTTTCGTTTCAGTTGTCCAATTCTACAAAAGTTTTTCAACTATTGACTGATGATTTTTTCACTCTAACATTGCATTGTTAATTTTATATAGTTGCATTATTTCATTTGTACCCTAAATTCCAAGGAAATTTCTTGAGAGATCTACTTTTTCCAATAGTTATATCATATTTGTAACTCATATTAATAATTACTAATTGAATTCATGATATCATGGATTAGTTTCAAATTTTTACGACTTCCTGAGAAATGCATAACGGTAACATTATTATTCTCTATAGTTTTGTCATATTACAAATATATGCACTGTAGGATTATTTGGTTCAAGACAATTAACTACTTTTAGTAAAGGTTTCCAATGTGATTTTACAAAAAAAAAGAAAAAAGAAAAAAAAGGTTTTTAATGTGATGCAAAGACTGAAAGACTTTTTGATGCGTATTGTCTCTTTTGATCTTTAGATTTAGAGAGCTTTTTTTTTTGCCAAAAGATTTAGAGAGTTAAAAGTGTTTGTTTTTTTTTTTTTTTTGAAAAGCGAAAGTGTTTACTCAATTGAAAAATATCAAGTCAACTTAAGTTTTTTAATGCTCAATAGTCTATCAATATTTCAATATTCAAGGGGTTAAATTTAGCATTTATAAATTATTTTTTCAAACCTGAGAAACCTAAAAATACACTTGCCCTTAGTGCCCCCACCCTGTATCCGTCATGACTATAACAAAATAATTGTAATGAAAAGACTCCGCAGCGCTAGCGCGGAGTAACCCTCTAGTTGTAAATATATGTAAATGAGATAGTTATATCTTTGACAATTCCTCCCTGACTGTTTTTATAGGCAAATAAATGAATGTGTTTTTATAGGCAAATAAATGAATGTGCATATTTATCTTTAACCTTGAAAGAGGGGCCTTTTCCTTTTGTATTCAATTGGAGAAATGGTCACTGAACACAGTGCTTCAATTTAAATAGCATTTTGAATGATAATTATTGGGGTTTTTTTTTTTAAATTCTTTTGGCATTTTGTTTTGCTAATGCAACAATAGATTTTTGTAAATATTTTATGCCAAATGGATGCTTATATGAGGTAATAGGTGAAGATAAAAAAATAGAATTGATTGCCAACAAGTTGACAACTTTGGCTGGGGATTATTATCATCATTTATCTGTCAGCTTGTTGGAAATCCTTTTGACAACTATGTTCCACAACAGGACAACAGCTGCCAAAATGTTTTTGATGCTCTTCTAATATTTTATCATGGAAAGATTGTGAAAGTATAATAAGTTTAAACTATAAAGTTGAAGGGATAATAAAAAGGCGTAAATGTCATTTTGCACCCTTAAGTTTGTACGGATTGCTACTTTGTCACTAACTTTTTTATTTTGACCAAAACGCACCCTAAAGTTTTATTTTTGTGCCACTTTGCACCCTCCGTCATGGTAGGACAAACGATTCTATCACGGTCCGATGTGGCACGCCACATGTACCAAAAAGTGACATGTGGCACGCCACATGTACCAAAAAATCGTGCCACATGTACCAAAAAGTGACACATGTCACGCCACGTGTACCAAAAAGTGACACGTGGCATGCCACATGTTTCAAAAATGGCACGTGGCATGCCACGTGCACAAAAGGATACATGCCACGTGTCATTTTTTGTCCACGTGGCATGCCACGTCGGACGCCGCGATCGATTTGTTTTGTCCTACCGGACAGAGGGTGCAAAGTGGCACAAAAATAAAACTTTAGGGTGCATTTTGATCAAAATAAAAAAATTGGTGACAAAGTGGTAGTCCGTACAAACTTAAGGGTGCAAAGTGGTATTTATGCCATAATAAAAATGGCTCCATAATCAAATCCACTCTTCAAGGAAGACAATTATTTGAGACAGAAAAAGAGAGATACTCTTGCCTAATCTATACTATATTAAAAAGTACATTCACCTGCAAAACTTTTGAATCGTCCATTATACCCTTATTTGTCAAATATATTTCTATTTTACCATTCTACAATTAATATTATTATTAGATTTTATTTATATATTGTCCATATTTATTATTTAATGATTACTAATAAAATTTAATTTAATTAACAATTATTACCTCACTAGACTACTACTCTTAAATTTGCTTTCATGGTGCCAAAAAGACTACTTACTCTTAATATTAGACTACTACTCTTATGTTTAATATACTCTTTATCTATATTGTTTATATTTATTTATTATTTAATTTGATTACTAATAAAATTTAATTTGATTAGCAATTAATACCACACTAAACTACTACTCTTAATATATTAGACTACTACTCTTACGTTTAATATATTTCTCTATCTTTAGAGTTAATCTTTGATTCTCCATCTTTGAAGTATCTACTCTTAATTTGATAGAATAAGTCCTTATTTTATACCGTATAAGTTCATTGATTCTCCTTCTTTGAAGTATCTACTCTTAATTTGATACAATAAATCCTTATTTTATACCGTATAAGTTCATTCTTTTTGTACCAGGACGAATCATCCTCGGAGCAAATACAAGAGCCACTACAGGGTCCGTTGTTTGTGATAAGAACTGTGAGAAAATTCACTACATGGCACCTAATATTTATTGCTGTGGAGCAGTACAGAGGCCGTGACTGGTATGTAAAAGTTCTTTTCCTATTCATGCTTTATTATTATATAATTTTTATTATTTTTGCCTCTGTTCCTTTTCCTAATGTTTAATTTGATTATCAAGTAGTATATGTGACCATTATATTCTGATTTATTTTTTATGTTGCCTTTAGATCTTTCTCTTATTATTAAAATTTTTTGTTCACACGCATTGAGCCATCTGCAACGCAGGTAGAGGTGAAAACTAGTAAAACATAAAGTTACATTTAGCTTACTACCAAAAATAGGAAAAAAAAACCCCACTTTGATTTTCATTTAAAATAAGATATTTAAACAAGCTAATAACAAAATCAATTATCATAAAAAATTCTCAACTAGAATATTTTCGATGAATCCGAATCCGATAACTTGTCTGGAAAAAAAAAATGAAGAACCTAACATGATTTGAATCTGAATTCGAATCCATACAGAGTCAAATATAATTTGTCACCTCTCCTTATAGAATTTTATGATTCATCTACTATTAGTCAAGATTATGCCAAAATAAAGATCAAATTTAATAGTAGTTTAAAGGGATCATACCAAGTTTGAAGCTATTCATTTATTCTTCAACTTTATATATGCAACAAGGGAAAAAAAAACACAGGGAATTTTCTTTATTAAGAAAAGGAAGTGCATTTTGTTTCTGCAATATATTTTTTTTGAAGAATTGTTTCTGTAATATTTAAAGTTTAGTAAATTAAGTAAATAATCTTTATATATGGCAACAAAGTGATTTAGAACTAGATTTCAATTTGTAATTGAAAGAATAAAAGAAAAAAAAAAAGAAGAAACAAAAAAGACAGATGAACTATTCATGCATCATCAAACACATCAACACAAATTTTTACCTTAGATTATCCTTCTAGCCCAACAGTAACATACAATAATTCAAGGTTTTTAAAGAATGAAGTTCAATTATGGAAGTACAAAAAACCAGAAATGGGAATTGACTCAGTGGGTCCTCTCATGGTCCCATTTTGTACAACAATAAGCTCTGCCACATGGCCCAACCTCATCTTGCCGGCCCATACTCCCATTCCTTATATACTCTTCAAGATCCTTTCCCTCTCTCACTCCCTTTTCCTATTCCCACTTTTCCCTCAAAAAAAGGGTGGCGCCACCCTCTCCAACCACCATGGAACAATGTGTTGATGATCTTGCTGATGACCTTGACAACCTTAGCTTCACCTCCACAGCCACCACAACCACCACCTCCACCACCGTGCCCGAAACCAAACGTAGCACAAGTTCAGGGTCAGAAGCCACATGTACTACCTCTAACCTACTATCTACCTCCACCAAGCATCACCACGCGCCGCCACGTGACCCCTGTTGGCATGCCATCCAACGGGTAAAATCCGACAACAATGTGTTAACCCTGGAAGACCTACGCTTCATTCACCGCCTTGGTAGCGGTGACATAGGGAGCGTTTACCTTGTGGAACTCAAGGCCGCAGGTGGGTGCTTTTTTGCTGCCAAAGTAATGGATAAAAAGGAACTTGAGAGCAGAAACAAAGAAAGTAGGGCAAGAATAGAGAGGGAAATATTGGAAGCATTGGACCATCCATTTCTTCCAACTCTCTATGCCACATTAGATTGTCCAAGGTGGTCTTGCCTATTGACTGAATTTTGTCCTGGAGGCGACCTTCATGTTCTCCGTCAACGACAACCTGACAGACGGTTCCATGAGGCCGCAGTCAGGTATGTACATTTTTATCTATATCTATATCTGTGTGCATACGAATCCACGTATTTATGTATGTAAGACATGATGTATCATACATGATACATGTGCATGTATGACTCTAGGAGTGCATGATGAGATATGATATGTCATTATAAGTGAGGGGGCTTTACTATATGTTAAGCACACTCTTCATTG
This sequence comes from Corchorus capsularis, assembly GCA_001974805.1. Taxonomy (NCBI): domain Eukaryota; kingdom Viridiplantae; phylum Streptophyta; class Magnoliopsida; order Malvales; family Malvaceae; genus Corchorus; species Corchorus capsularis. The sequence goes on from AWWV01014356.1 coordinate 17,757, forward strand.
CATGTGGGCTCCAAGGCTTTAATCTATGTTGGGGGAACAGTGATATGAGTCCAAAAGAAGCATTTTGGTGTCTTTGAGAAATAAATTTTCGTTTTACACTACAAAAAAAGCATTAACTAGCTCTCCTTGTGTTATTAAAAAAAAAACAGAAAAAGAAAAAGAGCTCTCCTTGGTAGCTCGAAATAGAAAATAGCAATTAACAAACTTTTTTTTCCCTCTCTAGTAAAATCTTGCTCTATAATGCATGCATCAATTCATTATTCATATATAGCTAGTGCTTTGGCAAGTTATTTGACTGGTTTTGGTGAATCTCCATATATATGATTCTAAAATTACTTCACGTAAATTATGGTAGATTGATTGGAGTCAACAAGAAAAAGGGTAGACAGTTAAAATTTAGCTTTAGTCATTTCAATTCTTGAACCATCTTGAAAATTTCTTTTTTTTTTTTTTAAATCATCTTGAAAATTTCTAATTTGTCGTTTCCTTATAGTATTTTTCTTCTAACTTCTATAATTTGTAGGACCCCACTTTTCCTTTTTCACATATTTGCATGTCATATATGATATTCATATTACCTCTCCGATTTTCTTCTATTTTTTACATTTTATTAAAAAGTTTTGCTCCCTTATAGAAAAAAATAAGATTTGTAATAATAAAAAATTAAATAGATTTGTTTGTAATACAAAATTAATGGAATTATTAGTTCAGGTTGGTTTGTCTATTTAATTTTAAAGGATTTAACTTTTTATAATTTCAATTCGAAGGGATTAGTGTCCCCAAGAAATAAGTCCGGGAATAGTTGGTTAAATACGTTTTTCGGATTTATGATACTCGGGGTTTAGCTAACCTTTTTGGTAGTTGTTCTTTTACATATAAGAAGGGAGGCTAATTATCTTGTTCATAGACTAGCTAAATAGGCTCGTAATTATATTATGAAATCAAGATCAAT